>JAODAL010053945.1:0-24944 GCA_025379985.1 Phyllomedusa bahiana | reverse complement strand
CTGCCCAGGGGCAGACCCAAAACGGGGCGACAGTCCCGCCTGCAGAGTGCTGGGGCCTGGGGAGGAAGAATAGTCAGACAGTCCGGGTCAAAACCAATCAGAAACGTCAAACCACAAAACGGAACCAAAGAGAAACCTTAAACAAGCCAGGGTCAAAAGCCAAACAGGAGCGAGGTACAAAATCAGAATCGTAAGACAGGGTCAGGAAACAAGCCGAGGTCAGGTACACAGATAAACAAACAAGCAAGCAAAAGGTATGAAGGCAGCCAGGAAAATGTCACAGGCGCAACACTCAGCAAGCAGGGAGTTTAAATGGATTCCCGGATACCGCCCTGTAGTGATTGGGGGTGGCCCGGGTCCTCCCATTGGCTGGTGCGACACGCCCCCTGTCCGGAGTGGGTGGACCTCTGTTACTCACAGAGCTGCCAGCAGAATGTGTATCAGGGTGGGGTCACAAATCAGCTGCTGCAGAACCTTGCTCCCTGCAGACCGAGCGCCGCCCAGCCCTGACAGACCTACAGCTTGACTTGGTGTTACTTTCCACAGGGGTGGGAAGTAGTACTCTCCTGCCCAGGATGGTGTTGTGAAGTGCCCTTGATGACGTGCAAGTGTATGATGCAGAAGAGTAGATCAAGGATTAACGGTGAAAACATGGTGATTTGTCCTTTATTTGCCAACAAGATGTTAAACACATAATTCCTTACATATACATACATAATTAATATATAGTATTTCTATCTAAATAAAGAAAAGCATATTTTTAATAAATGGAAATACCTAACCTAATGTCTGCTAACCTAATACCATGCATATTTGGTTTGTTTTCTTCACTTAGAAATAAAAAAAAACCTCAGAATTTATTAGATGTCCATCACTGATCAGTGCTCAGAGTAGCAGGACTAATTAATCCTGCACCACCAACTGAGCGTGAATGCTAATTAGTCATGTACATCACTAATCAGCACTAGATAAAAATAAAATAAAACATACAAATTCCCCACTATACCCTAAAAAATTTTTTAAAAAAGTTTCTAATCAGTAATCACACTGCTCTCTCTGTGCCGTGTTGTAGCTGCTGCAGCTCCATTATTAGAGATCTCACACAAAAGAAAGACCTTTTGTACAGCGATTTTTTGGGGGGTGTCACAGCTTTTCTCAGAGACTGCTTATCTTGCGTTCTAATTTTGATTTTGTGGGGTATTGGAATTGAAGTCTAGTGTGCGTCCAATTCAGTTGCATATACATTTTAATGCTATCTGCTCAGTTCTGGAGCACATTGAATATCCAAGGGTTATCTAAGCCTGTTGTTGCTGTTGTATTCAGTTAAAGAAACAACGTTTTTACAATCCAAATACCAGTTAATTTTTGCCTGCTTATGTCTTTTGTGCAATTTATATCCAAGGGCTACTGAAACATCTTTGTGCTATTGTAGTTAGTAAAAGAAAGAGTTTTTTTTAAACGCCAAAGAAGAAATTTTGCCTATAGCATAAATCATATTAACTACGTTTTTCTTCTGCTGTTGTGGTCAGTAAAATACATGTCGTTTTAAAAACACGCTACAAAGCGGGTAATTTTTGGCAGTTTCATTTCTTTTGGGCAATTTAAATCTAAGGGTTAATTAAGTGTTTTTCTGCTGTTGTAGTCAGTAAAATACACATCGTTTTAACACGCTACAAAGCTGGTAATTTTTTGGCAGCTCATTTCTTTTGCGCAATTTAGATCCAAGTGTTAATTAAGTGTTTTTCTGCTGTTGTAGTCAGTAAAAGAAACGGTGTTTTTCAACGCCAAAGAAGAAATTTTGCCTGTAGCATAATTCATATCCGAAGGTTAATTACGCGTTTTTCTGCTGTTATGGTCAGTAAAATACATGTCGTTTTAACAAACTACAAAGCTGGTAATTTTTAGCAGCTCATTTCTTTTGCGCAATTTAAATCCAAGGGTTAATTAAGCGTTTTTCTGCTGTTGTGGTCAGAAAAAGAAACTGTGTTTTTCAACGCCAAAGAAGAAATTTTGAATGTAGCATAATACATATCCGAAGGTTAATTAAGCTTGCTTGTGCTTTTATATTCAGTAAAAGACCCAGTTTTTTTAAATGGCACATACAAGTAAATTTTTCTTGGCCATTTGTGGAGCGCAATTTATATCCAAGGGTTACCCAAGCTTGTTAGTGGGTTCATTTGTAGTCACATACAGGGTGTGTATTTTTCATGTACAGATATCTTCATTAAACAGAGTCTGTAAATTTTTGAACAAACAGTATGTCAGACAGAGAGGTGGCAGACTTTTCACATGCGAGTGGCAGTGGCACAAACATTCCTGGAGCAGGCACAGATCGCAGCACAGTAAGGGGACGTCGCAGCAGGAGTCACTCGGTGAGAACAGAACTACTGGTGTCATGTAGTGGACGTGTGTTGATCAGCAACCCAAGGGTTCTTGATTGATTGAGTAGGTCATCAACTTCCTCCCAGATGTAATCTGACAACCCTAGCCAACAGTCGGTGGGTTCGTGAGATACAGCTCTTAGTTGGCATGGCCCGGGAACAGGTCAGCACCCATCACCTGTCCTCAACCCGCCTCTGTCCCGTTCAGGTCCCTCAGCTAGAGAACTAGTATGTGGTCTGGGCTCAGTGCCACTATACAGCGAGGACGAACAATTTGAGGAAAGTCAGCAGCAACGAAGAGGTGGGGCAGACATCCCCTGCTTCTTGCAGTATTGATGTGGAGAGTGGCATGGGAGGTTTTTTGGCGAGCGGTCAGCCTCTGCATACCAAGACCGTTGAGGAGGACAGTAGTGACGATCAAACACTCATGAAGTATAAACGTGGTGGTTTGAGTCCATTTCTACGTTACACCAGTTTGTTCAAATGCACCGTATGGAACTTGAACTGAGGAGACCATAACTACAGGGAATGTTTTAGGTGCTTATTTTGCATTCTGTGCCATTTGTTGATGAATTCAGTACAAAACTGGAATGGTAAAGAACAAAAAAGAACAAAAGCAAATGCTGCAAAAATGGGTTTGTATGAAAATTCTTCAGTATGAAGAATGTGAATCGTATGTCCAACTTACAGAAACTAAAAACACAAGTCCTTCTGGAGGCCCTCCTCTGTTACCGGTGGAACAAATTACATCCACACAGATTTAAAGTGGTTTAAGAAAGCAAGTTGATAAACGTTCATTTGTTTATGAACAGATAACACAGATGATAAAGGAAACGTTTGCTGAACTATTATCCAGGTGTCCAGATTTTGAAAGCTGTGGAAATCCTTTAGCCTTCAAGACTATAAAATAAATAATAATAATAATTTTTAGAACCTATAGAGAAAGAGTTTCCTCGTCTGTCATATCCGTGTACCGTACCTCTTGCCTCCGTCCCTTGACCACGATCCTTGCCGGCTGTCCTGACCTTACACTTGTCCCCGACTCCGAGTTTGCCTTACGATTTTGTACCTCGATACATCTTGGCTGCCACCGCAAGCAAGTCACGTCAGGGGTAATGACCTGGTAGACTCCCACCGCAGCAAGTCCATCCTCTGGTGAAAACCAGGACCTACTTAGACCCCGCTCCCTGGCGTGGCTATTGCCATCACTTGCGGTGGTACAGTGGATCCACTACTGCTGTCCATGACATGAAGCAGTGGAATAACGTTATTCATCCCGTAGTCCTGCCTACTGACAAATAACGTGTCTGCATGAAAGGGCCTGAGCAAACGGCAGGTGCCACGCATGAGCTGCCACTGGCTGACATTAAAATTACACAGGGGTGTATTCCTGTTCGCTTGGATCATCAATAAACCATTAATAGCCTTTCTCTGTTCATATAGGCGTTCCAACAAATGGATGCTGGAGTTCCATCATTTGGAAATGTCACATATCAGCGTAGGTTGGGGGAGGCCAGTCTGCCACTGCTGGTGAAGGAGGGTGTGCTAGTCGGTGTAAGAATGGCTGAAGTGCATGCAAAGGTTCCTGGCCATTTTTAGAATGTCTTGCAGATAGGTGTAAGACTTGAACAACCAGATTGAACATGTGTGCCATGTAGGGAGCATGGCTCAGCCCTCCTCCTACGCTGCGCGGACACCATGTTCTTTCCATTGTCTGTCACAATGTTTCTAATATTCAGTTGTTGCGGAGAAAGCCACAAATCGATGACAAATCCCGTGTGTGACTTCTTTCTCCCAGGGGAATACTCCTGTCCAATTGGATCAACAAAAATCGTTAATGGCCATTCTCTGTTCAACAGTCTCCCCCTGTTCATAAATTTCCCCCTGTTAATATATTTATGCCTGTTCATCAATCTCCCCCTGTGCAATAATTTCCCCCTGTTAATATATTTATTCCTGTTCATCAATTTCCCCCTGTTCAATAATTTCCCCCGTTAATATATTTATTCCTGTTCATCAATTTCCCCCTGTTCATCAGTTCCTGTCTGCCCGTGTACCCGACCTTTCTACTACGTTACCTGACCTCAAATCTCCGCCGCCTGCCCTGACCTGTTGGCCTGAACTTTGACTATGAGTTTCATCTTACGATTCGGTACCTGGCTGCGCCTCGACTGCCACTGCTAGCTAGTCGCGCCAGGGATAGCGACCTGGTGGGACTCCCGTCACAGAAAGTCCATCCTGCCTTGCGGTGGCTCTGGTGAAAACTGGGACCTACTTAGACCCCGCTCCCTGGCGTGGCCGCTGCCACCTCTTGCGGTGGTACAGAGGAGTCACTACCCGTGTCGTTACAATGGCAGAAGTGAATGCCAAGTTTCCTGGCCAGTTCTCTGAATGGTGCAGAGTCCAGCACTTGAAAATGTAGGGACTGCAGTACCACCAACTTGGACAGGAGCACGGTCAGCTTTTGCACTTAGGGATGGCTAGACGCATACTGCTGTCTCTTGGCAATCATCTCGGTGAATGACTGCTGGCACCATGATTGCCGAGGAGCAAGAGTATCGGGACCAGTAGATGATGTAATAGACAGGGAGTTGTCTTCGGCAGAGGTGGTGAAGCCTTGACTGCCTGAAATGGGAGGCGTGCCACTGGGTGCTGCTGCTGTTGGGATAGGATTGACCACCACATCTGAAACACGTATGGTGACACTGCATGATGTTGATACAGGGCTGTGGTGCCAACGTTAGGTCCCTGGTCATGCTTTACTTTCTGGCCACAGATTCGACATATAGCCATGTTCGCCTCCTCTGGTGTCTTAGCAAAAAATTGCCACACCGCTGACTAGGTGATTTTACCACAAAAGCTCTGCACTGACTGACTGTTACCGCCGCTGACCCGGTGAGCCCCTGTGCCGCTAATTTCTGGGACCTGCAAAGTGAGTGGTCTAAATCGTGGCCGTTTGGCTCCCAACCTCGCACTGCTGCCACCCAGCCACACTACCGACTTAAAGGCTGCGCCACTGCCTGACACGCAAGCTGCCGATCTCTTCTCCCAATGATAATGATGAAGCCCTTGTACACTGTTGGTCTGGGTCAGCTGATAGCATCACATGGCTTTCAAAACCACCAGTATGCTGATGACACCCAACTTTACATCTCTGGCCCAGACATTAACTCTCTACTGTCCAAGATCCCAGATTGTCTGTCGTCCAAATCCTCCTTCTTCTCCTCCCATCTCCTAAAACTTAATGTAGAGAAAATGGAATGCTTCCAGGGCCGGGACAATGGGTAGTCGAGGGTAGGCGACCGCATAGGGCGCCACTTCATCCCAGGGAGAAAAGGGGGCACAAGGAGGCATGGGGTGGGCTGAATATTTCATTTGGGGAGGCACTTTATGCCTTGTTTAGCTAGGGCACCAGGATACCCTGTCCCAGCCTTGCTTGCTTCATCTGGCTCCCAAGTGCGATCGGCTACATAGATTAGTGTTTGCCTGTCACCGCCGTGCTCCTCAACGGTGTCGATGTACAAAGCCTGACCGCTCGCAACATAACCCCCCATTGCAACTTTCCTCATCACTATTTGTCCGCTTCTGCAAGAAGCAGCGAATGTCTTCCCCACCTCTTTGCTGCCCACTGTCCTCAAATAGTTGGTCCTCACTGTATAGTGGCGCAGAGGCCACAGCACATAGTAGTTCTCTGGCTGTGGGAATCAAACAGGAAAGAGGTGAGTTGAGGACAGGTGAGAGCCCCTCACCTGCTCCCGGGCCATGCCAACTAGGGGTTGTGTGTGTCAAACCCACTGACTCTTGGCTGTGGTTGTCAGATGTCATCTCTGAGAAAGTGTATGACCTAGTGTGTGGTCAACACATGGCCGGTGGATGACACTGGATGCTGTGGCCTCGCAGGGTGACTCCTGCTGTGACGTCCCTTTACTGTGCTGCGATCTGTGGCGGCTCCAGTAACCTACGACTGTGTTCTTTGATGCTATGGTAGGATCTTAGCCCTCAGCTTGTTTTTTTCCAGCTGGCGCTGCCATGACTTTATCAGGCTGCATTCTTGCTTCAGTTTTTTGGTCAGTTTTGCCCCCGTAAGTGCCCAGGGACTTTTAGAATGAAGCGATTCTAAGAGCGGCGGCAGTCATATGCGTGTCATGCTAAAACACAGCATTGTATGAAGACCAAACCAAGCTCCCTCTGCATATTTAAGCATGGCACAACGTTCTACAGCACCCTACAGGCTCTTTGCAGCCTGGAAATAGCTGTTTTTTATTGCGATTCAGCCCGAAGTAATTCGGACCGAAACAAATTTGGTCGGAAAATTTGGCGAAGTCGGCGAACCGAATTTTTGAGAAATTCGACCATCTCTATCAGTAATGCGTCATTGACCAGCGCAGAGGGGCAGCATTGGTAGCACAACTATTGGTGCAATTCTGTTAAAAAAAATGAATAAAAACAATAAATAAATTTTCTTCCCCCCCAAAAAATTATAACTTTTTTGAGCGATTTCTTTGGGTATCGACAGCGCTCAGGGGTCGATAGTGGCCCATCGAAAAGATATTCGATGGTCGTGATAGTTGATCCCCGATGCCCTTTAAGCTATGGGAGCCAACAACACCTTCATTTTAAACCCCCCAAACAGGGCTGGAGAAGCGGGAAATTAAAAATCCCAACAGCAAATGGATACATGCTACTCTTAGGAAACACATTTGGGTTTAAAAAAAGCCACAAAAAAAAAAATCACAGACCATTCACTATCACTGTCTTTGTCCACAGCAGACCCCAAACCCGCATACCCCAAATTAAAAAGTGCCAAAGGAGTATTAAAACCCCCATTTTATTAAATGGACTTTTATCCCCGTCTGGGCCACAGGCCTGAGCCCCCAAACCCGCATGACCCCCCGATTAAAAAAGGCCGGAAAAAGAAGTCTTTCAACCACATTTAAGTTTTTAGTGGGCATAACTATCCCCGTCCTGAGCACAGCATGGGCCCCCCCAACTGCATGACTCCGATTAAAAAGTGCGGGGAAAAGGGGGTCTTTCAACCCCATTTTTTGTTTCATGGCTTGGGGCTTACCTGTCCCGGGCCACAGCAGAGCCCCAAACCTGCATGACCCCCAGATTTAAAAAAATGCCGGAAAAAGAATCTTTCAACCCCATTTAAATTTTTATGGACATAGACTATCCTGTCCTGACCACAGCTTTAGCCCCCAAACCTGCATGACTCCAGATTAAAAAGTGCCGAAAAAGGAGCCCTTTTAACCCCCATTTTAGTTTATGGGAAATTTACTATACCTGTCCTGGGCCACAGCTTTAGCCCCAAACCTGCATGACCCCAGATTAAAAAGTGCCGGGAAAAAAAGTCTTTCAACCACCATTTTTAAGTTTCATGGACATAGACTACCTTCCTGAGCCACAGCTGAACCCCAAAACCCGCAACCCCCAAATTTAAAAAATGCCGGAAAACGGGGTCTTTAACCACCATTTTTGTTTCATTGTCATTGCATACCTGCCCGGGCCCCACATGAGCCCCAAACCTGCATGACGCCCCGATTAAAAGAGTGCCCAAATAATCTTTTAACCCCCATTTAAGTTTCACTGGAATTTACATCCCCGTTGAGCCACGCATGAGCCCAAACCTCATGACCCCCGATTAAAAGTGCCGGAAAAAAGGGGTCTTTCAACACTTTTTTAAATTCAATGGACATTGACTATACCCTTTCCCGGGCCACAGCATGAGCCCCAAACCTGCATGACCCCCAATTAAAAGTGCCGGGTTAAAAAAGTCTTTGAACCCCCATTTTAGTTTAAAAGGGACATTTAATATACCCGTCCTGGGGGCCACAGATGAGCCCCAAACCTGCATGACCCCAGATTAAAAAGTGCCGGAAAAATGAGTCTTTCAACCACCATTTTAGTTTCACTGGACATATACTGTCCCTGTCCTGGGTAGCGCTTGTCCCTCCGTATGCGTGCGGACCAATTGGCTTCACTTGGAAATACTGGTGGTTAACTCTCCTGTTCCACCCAGGTGCCCTTTTTCTTGGCATTCTTTTTCTCATTTTACTCAACGTGCTGGAGGAAATTGTCTCTGTACTTTGTTCTCTGTCCGTGCTCCACTCCATGTCCTCTGAATAACCTACATCTGGTCAAGTTTTCCTGTACCTCACTTGTACAATTCAGAGGAATTTTTTTTACCAGCAATTTTGTACATGCAAGTTTTTTAGTAGTTTAAATCTAGAAAACACATTTTTAAAATAGGATGGAATCCCACCATGTCTTTGTTTCTCTTTTTTTAATTGTATTAAATGGGTTGTCTCAATACAGGGATTGATAGCTATTTTAAAGATCTTGCAAAAACAAGTCATTTTGCAATATGTGTCCATTAACAGTGTCCTCACTATTCCTTTCTGACAGCACCTCACCCTTTGAGCCACTCTTGACAATTGTGAAGAACAAATGTCTGTTAGAAATAAATTTTTTTACAATAGGACCTGTAGTCTAGCTGCATGTCACAGCAAAATGCCCCCAAAAATTCAAAGCATGACCCTTGAGCCACTTTGGACAATTGTGAAGAACAAATGTCTGTTTGAAACAACATTTTTTTTATAATAGTTCCTGTAGTATAGCTGCATGTCACAGCAAAATGCCCCCAAAAATTCAAAGCATGACCCTTGAGCCACTTTGAAACAATTGTGAAGAAGCAAATTGCCTGTTAGAAACAACATTCTTTAGAATAGGACCTGTAGTATTGCTGCATTTCAAAGCAGCATGACCCAAAAAATTATAAATATGACTTATCACCCACTGAAAAAAATTGTGAGGGAAAATCCCACTTTAAAAGCCCCCATTTCTTTTCCCAAAAGGGCCCATGATTTTTGTGTATCTACACCCAAACATGACCCAAAAAATTTTTTAAAAGGGACTTCTCACCCCACTTTTAAAAAAATTGGTGAGGGAAAGAAATCCCACTTGAACCCACATTTCTGTTCCAAAGGCCCCAAAACCTTAAATAGCGTATTAAACGCAAAATGACCCCCAAAACCTTTGGGCAATGAAAAAAATTCAAAAGTTTAAAGTGAGAAAATTTAAAAATTACGGGGTGTTTTTAATAAACCCTTGCTGTTTTCTTCCCAATCTCCTCACATAAAAACCAGCAAAATAAAATTTTTGGGGAAAAAGAGAAAAAAAATTGCAGCAAAAAAATGTTCCTTTTTAAAAAAAATTTTTTTCAAGAGGCCCATTTCTTTTTGGGAAGAGAAATTTGTGAAGTAGACCGGCAACTAATCGGTGGAACTCGGCAAGGGGGGGCCAAACATCATCAGAGACCCAAATCCCCTGATTCATCTTGATGAAATTTCAAAAGTTTCCCCCCTTTATCTGTGGAAAGCCGGATGCGTTTGTCTGTTATGCCCTCCTCCGTGTCCCTAAAGGGCCCGCCCCGATATGAGGGCGGGGCTGCTGGGCAGGAAAAAACCTTTTATGGGGGTGGCGAGCGAGCTGGGGCCATTCTCCTTTTGGAAAACCCGGGAAGTCTATTGGGTCCGGAAACAATAAAAAAACTTCGGTGTTGAGACGCAGATGGGTCGTCCCCACCATGATCTTAAGCTGGTCCCCTGTGTTTTGGGAAATGTGTGCCCTGCATTGCAGGGGCGTTTGTAAAGGTGTAAAAAAAGTTTCCCCAAAAGGTCCCCCATTAGGTTTCTGCCCCCTTGCCTCCCTGGCTCCCCTTTAGGGAAAAACCCTTGGGCCACTTTACTGCTGTCTTTTCCCCTTGTGTTGTTCCCCGTGACATTTGAAAACGTGAAGCAGCCCGCAACGGGATGTCCCATTTGATCATTCAGCAAGGTCTCCTTTTCCCGGGTTTTTTACCCCTCTATTTGGGTGGGGGAAGGAAAGGCGGGTTTTTTGTTTTGTCCGAGGTTTCCAGGAGGGGGGCCCAAACCGGAAAAAATTTTGTTAAATTTTTGGGGCCTTATTGCGGGCCCAATGTTGGAGGAAAGGGAGCACCCAAAGGGCATCATGTGAGAGATGGACCCTTAAATTTCCCAAAGCCTCTGGGTGGAGGGGCCCTTAGAAAAAATGATTTTCCCTTTTATCTTCCTCCCCCGCCTCAAATTCGCTCCCCCTCTTTCCAAGGCGGGACGTGGGTTTTGGTTCTAGGAATACCTCCCCCTCCCCCTTTCCTTTCCTCCGCTTCCTCCGGCACAGCTTCACACGGGCCCTGACTTGCCTGGATGATGCCCCCTTGGGGGGCTGATGCGTCCCTTCCCATTTGCCCTGGCCCCCGAACCATGCCAAATAAAGCCCCGTTTAAAATTGGAAACTGTCGGGCCTTGTGGATTCGACAGAGAAAAAAGGCCCCGGTTTGTCCCCCATCGGGTGTCCGTCTCCCTCCCCCGTCGCTGGGGGGAAACCTGTTGTTTTCAGAGTGCCCCAAAACGATGTTCCAAAAATTTAAGATCACCACAATGCTAAATGCTGACAGGGCACCCGCCCGCACTAAACCATTTTGGGGTGGCTTCTTCAAAAAGGGGCAAGGGGGTTTGCAGAGCTTTTTTACCTGCCTCCACTCTCGGGGGCTAAAACCCCCCCGGAGGTCCGCACCCTGCTTTCGGGCCCATGTGTAATTCGTACTCCCGTAATGGCATTGCGTGCTCCCACAATCGTTTGGGCATGGGGGGGGGGGTTGGGATTCCAGCGTTTTTGCCAGGGGAAAAAAATTTCGGACGGTTGAGGGGGAAAGGCCGAGTGATGTTTGCAACGCAGCCAGGCGGGAAAAAGCAGGGTTGCAAACGGCAAAAAGTGCGAATTTTAGATTTTGGCCTTTCCCCTCAGCGGGGCATTTCCAGACCGGGTAGCTCTTTAGAAATTTCTGGAGGGAAAAGGGGTTCATGAATGTCCCGGGAAGGGTTATGCTCCAGCCTAAAAATTTTTAAAAGTGCGGCCAGCAGTTTTCGCCGTTATCGCAAAACCCCCTTGCCTGGCACGGTTCTTGGCACCCAGCCAGTGCTCTTTTTCTCGTTGCGAAGAGCCGTCCACAGCCCCTTAAAATTGTGTGTGGCGGTCTAAAAGAAAAGTTTAAATTTTTCCAACCCGGGATGGTTTCTCTGGGCATTTGATGCCCAAGATGCCCTTGGGGGGAAAAGAAACCCCTGCCCTCCCCCTGGGGTTTTTTGAAGAGCTTTGGGCCGGGGACCCTGAGACCCACCGTCACCCCAGAGAATCCCCCCACCCTCACCCGTGAGCTGCCCACAGAGGTTTTTGGGGCCTTGGCCATGCTTATTTGCCCCTTTGTGTCGGGGGTTTCAGATGGATTTTTCCCGGCCCCCCCAATGAAAGACAATCCCGCTTAAAATTTTTAGTTGACACGGGGGTGGCCCAGAGCGGGACAGCTTTTTGGAAAAGAAATGCCTGCTCGGCATTGGTTCTTTGGGGGGAGGCAAGGGCCATGACGTGGGGGAAAACCCATCTGGGGTCATAGCGGAAAAGGCAACATTTCCCCAAGGCCAAAAGCCCCCCAAAACCTGGAAGACAGGAAGGCTGGCTGCTAGACGGGCCCACTGTACGGCGGTGCGGGTTTGTCAAATGGGGGAAAAGGAAAAGGGGGTAGGATGGGTTTTGGGTTTGGTGTGGGGTATTACTGGGCGCGGTGGAGGTAAAGCGGGGGCTGATCCCTGATCAGGCCCTCCTGAGGGGCCCAGGGGAAGCTGGAAAAATTTGGGGGTTTGGCGGGGACGGGGAGGGGGCGGAGACAGGGGGGTGTGACATTTTTGGTTGGGAGGCCCGGGTGGGTTTCCCTTTTTTTGGCCCAAAAGTTTTGGGCCTCTTTTAAAACCCATGCATTCCCCTGATGTGACCAAAACGGGTTGGTGGTGGTTAAACCACCTAACGGTTCTTCCCTTTCTACTTATGCGCTTGGGAAAAAGGGGGCCCCATATGACATCGCTGGGTGAATCAGAGGTTTTTCCCTCAAAGAACCCCCAACCCTTGAGAGGCCCTGGCCTTTTTGACGGCGATAAGCGAGGGGGCGGGGTTTGCGTGCCCGTGGGGGGCCCCGGAATCATACCCAGGGGAAATTTTGTGACCCCCCTCCCCCTTTTTGAGGCGGAACCATCCCTGCACTACCCTTTCTTTTTAAATCTGTCCAGTGTTTGAAGCGTCGCAAGAAAAAATTCTGCTGAAAAAGACCACTTTGGGAATCCGCAAGTCGTCATCATCATTATAAACACAGTGACTTCGTCGTCCTGACATTCTGAATCCAGGAGCTGCGGGTTTAAAGAAAGGGGGATGCAAGCGTTGCGACCGCCGGGGATTTTTCCCGATTGACCGGTTTCCCTTTTCCCTCCTCTGATGGATCAGTAATGGGGTCAGAGCAGAAAAAAATACCCTCTTTGGCCTCTTGATTTTTTTAAAAGCTCTGCCCCAACCCGCATTTTGTCATCAAAAGAGGTCTAAAAATGGATTATCACAGTGGTGGGTCCGAGTTAAATTTTGGGCGCTTCATGCTGGACGGATGCTGATGATGCGATGCGACATTTGGGGCCCGTGACTGGGAGGAAGGGGGGTAAGACTGCTGGATGCAGGTTGCATTACCACTAAGGCCCAGTTTGGCGACGCTGTTCGTTCCCGAGTTAAACGGGCCCTGACCAGCGATGACAGGCCCTGAGGGCCCTGCAACTGCCCGGAAAAGCTTTACAACGTGGGGAAAACCCAGCTCCCCTGGATGAGAGCCCAATTTGGGGAGTTCTCCTTAGGTTCCCGTGCACGATCGGTCCCAAAAGGCTGAAACCAGAGATAAGCATAAAAAAAGTCCAGTGATCAGCCCGGGCCGTAGAAAAGGGGGAAACTTTATTTAGAAAAGATGCCAATACAAAGCGGCATAAAACCCAGAATTTTTAAAAGCAAGCGGGCAGATCAGAGAGACATGAAGGAACGGCGCTGACTGTTTCGGGCGGTAGCCCCTTTGTCATAGCACTATGACCCGGAAGCCCCTTATTAAAAGCGGCAAATCAAGCTATTTTCAAATCCCTCAAAAAAAAAAAAAAATTCTGGATTCAAATTAACTGCAAAGTGATCTATCAACAATGCTTGACTACCAAAGTAAAAAAAACCCGTCTGAAATGTTTAAAGGATAAAAAAGGGATTTTTGGCCCCTTTCAAATTTACCCTTGGTGACTACAAAAATTTCTGTATTCACATTTAAGTGCAGGTGCCTAATGAAAAAAAGCTGTAGTGGCCCAAAAATGAAAAAAACGTATCTGTAAAGTATCCGGATAATAAAATATTTTTTGGCACCTATCAATTCACCTGGGGTGAATACAAAATTGCTGTATTCACATGTAAGTGCAGGTATGCCTCATTGAAACAAAGCTGTAGTGCCGCCACCACAAAGTGAAAAAATACCGTTATCTGTAAATGTATTCGGGATAATAAAAACCGGTATTTTTTGGCACCTATTCAATCACCTGTGGTGACTACAAAATTGCTGTATTACTTTTAAGTTTGCAAGGTGCCTCAATGATCAAAGCTCTGTAGTGCGCCAAGTGATAAAAACTCGTATACTGTTAAGTATTCGGATATATAAATGGTATTTTTTGGCACCCTTTCAATTCTCATGTGGTGATACAAATTCCTTGTATTCACATTTTAAGTGCAAGGGTTGCCTTCACATGAACCCAATAGCTGTAGTGTGCCAAAAGTGAAAAAAAAACGTATCTGTAAATAAATAATAATAATAATAATCTTATTTTTATATACGCCAACATATTCCGCAGCACTTTACAATTAGAGGGAATAAAGCCAACAGACAAACCAGGAACATTACATTATAAAAAAATGCTACGGGACAATATATGAGACACAAGGTGTATGAGGGCAAAAACTGAGACGCCAAGAGCTTTCATTTCTTTTTTAGGGTGGGTTGGGTGTGAAAACAATGGCTGACAAGTGCTTGATGGTTTACAATGGACCAGCCATTGTTACATCAAATATATGGGGGTTAGCATATACCATAAAATGTGGATGAACTGATCATCCCAACATTTACATCTAATATACAGATAAGTGCCATGTGGGTTGCACACAAAGGTGCAAGGAAGTGCGAAATCTTGTGATCCAGAAGAATTTGGGGGGTTCGACCAATTAAGGGGGATTTTGATAGGCTTGTACTAAGAAGATGAGTTTTCAGACGAGCGCCCTTAAAAACTGTGGAGGGTTATGAGTAACAGTGCACTGATCACATGGACGTTTAACATGTTCCAGAGAACTGGTGACAAAGTGAAAATCTTGGAGACGGGCCTTGGGACGGTTGGAATTGAGTGATGTTGGTTAGTAAGTCTTAGATCAGTAGCACGAGCGGGACTTAGGGAGTTGTGTCATAGGGTGTAGGACAGAGTTAAGGGAGGAGATGTATGGGGTGTTATGCAGCACTTGTGGAGAGCCTTATGTGTGAGATGAAGTGATGAGTTTATGTTGTATTCTGTATCCATAGGGCAGCCAGTGCAGGAGACTGACACAGGGTATAGTGGCATCAAGACTTATAGCGGATGGAACTCAAGTAAGACAAGCCTGGCTGCTGCATTCAGGACAGAATTGGACGAGGGGGGAGGGAGAGTTTACAGAGAGGAAAAGGACCAACAAGTAGGGAGGTTACAGTAGTCATGTGACGAGATTGAATAAGAGCAACAATGAGGAGTTTGAGTTGTTTCCACAGTGAGAAATGGGCGGATATCTGGAGGATGTTATTTGAGGTGGAAGGTGAACAAAGAGCGGGCAGCAAAGGGATTTGATATAGGGGGTGAAGGTCAGATCAGAGTTAGTATTAAAACCCCCTGACAGCGGGCCTCTGCCTAGGGGTGTTATGGATGGGTACCACACACTGAGAGAGAAATAGCAGGGGTCGGGTCGGTTAGTAGACGGTTGGGTATGACTAGAAGTTCAGTTTTTTAGTGAGGTTTTAGTTGGGTGATAGGAGACGAGGACATGATGTCAGATGACAGCGGAAGACAGACAGTCACTTGTGTTTTGTGAGCAGCGGGCTGGAGTGTTGTCTGGGGAGGCAAGTGTATAGTTGGAGGTTGTCCGATCAGAGTAGAGATGGTACTGGATTGCCAAATTGCTGCTTGGTTGGGTCATTGCGGGGCGGTAGTGTGAAAAGAGGAGGAAGGACCAAACGGATCCCTGAGGAACCCGACAGCAAGAGGGGAGAGGAAGGAGGACGGTAGTAGTTAGAACCGGGAAAATGTGACACTGAATGATGGCGGTCAGAGAGGTAGGAAGAGAACAAAGAGGAGAGCGGTGTCCTGGATTACCGACTGGCGCAGTAGCATGCTGAGGACGATGGTGGTGATCCATCAGTCGTCAAACGCTTGCAGAAGAGAGAGATCCAGAAGAAGCAGCAACAATGTGTAGTTACCCTGAGATTTTTGCTGTCAGGAGATTCATTTTGAAACTTTAGAAAGAGCAGGTTTCCGTGGGAGTGTTAGGAGTGCGGAAAAACCGGGATGGCAGAGGGGGTCTAGAAGAGAGTGTGCAGAGAGATAGGGATCAGGCGACGAGTAGACCAAGCGTTCCCGGTGTTGCGAGAATGAAGGGGCCAGGAGTTTTAGAGGAACTGGTCAGTAGTTGGCGGCGCAAGGAGGGGGTACAGAGAGGGCTTTTTAAGGTAACGGGGAGTGTAATAACAGCTAGCTCGTGTTTAAGGATAAGATGGGAAGATCCCAAATGGAAAGCGAGAGTGAGAGGTTACAGATTGTAAGTGAAGGTGGAAAGACGTGGACAGCTGGAGAGAAAATGGACTGGACCAAGGTGGGAGGTAAAAATGGGGGTAACTAGAGGCAAAGTGGTGGGGCCGTGCAGACAGGAAGAAGCCTGGGACACTTCTTCTTATGTTGTCGGGGTCATGGACTCTATGAGAGCTGATTAGTGGTCATGTGCGGGCGTGGGACAGGTGCAGTGGGTTGTTAATTGGGGGATTGTGATGTGATGTTTTGGCAAGCGATGCTGGCATTGTGTGTCTTGAAACCAGGTGCGTGGCCAGGTCTTCAGCACAGAGGTCAGTGACCGAGGGGGGGCACTGAGATTTGGGCCTGAGGAAACAGAGCCAGTGGAAAGGTGGTCGTTCAAACAGACGTTTTGGGTTGTTGTGTAGTGTTGAGATTGGGGAGAGTGAAATATTTTTTGTTTTTTGGCGCCAGTGGAAGGGCAGTTGTGGTAGGTCACTGAGCATGAATTTGTCGTGGAGTAAGTCTGCAGGTAGGCCTTTTGACTTTCTCCCACCAGAGCTCCAGCGCACCTGGTACGCTCTGTAGATGGCGATTCTAGGGCCGTTGACCTTTCCCATGCCTATTGTGCCAACGGCGGTGCGGGCGTTCAGATTCTGGTGTTGGTGCGGTATCTCGCCCTGTTCTTCCCCGAACTGTGATAGAGTCGGATGTCAACATGTCAGGCGTGGTTGTTGAGGATGAGAGGTTTCTTTGTAACGTTTTGACAAGCCCAGGTCAGGAACCAGACGATTGAGGGAGGAGTATTCGGCGGGCAGCGAGTTGAGGACTGTTTATAGGTGTCACGTGACGCTCCTGGGGGGTGTTGAAGGAGTGTGGAGTTTTAGGAACAGGGGCGACGGGGTTGGCTATGTGTAGACCACGAAGAAGCCTCCTGAAAGGTTGTTGATTATTATTATAAAAGAGATAAGGTTTATTATCCGTGAGTTCTCATAAGGAGCGAGTTGGTAAGATAGAAATTGGCAGAGGCGACAGAAGCCAGATCTGTGTGTGCTTACATGGTGTGTTGGGAGTGTCAGGAAACTGCAAGAGGCCAAGAGAAGTGGTAGTTGAAAGTAAATAACGAGGAGGTGGCGGAACTGGAGGAAATTGGCGTTTTCATTGGGGATGGTTGAAATCGCCATTGATGAGCGGGGGGGTTTTTCATGGACGAGTGGTTATTGTGGTTGAATGGCAAGCTTTTAGTGAGCATTGGGATATACTGGAGGGGGGAAGCCGGTGTAGGGGTCTGTAGGACAACTGGGACTTGATGGAAAATGGCCCGACAAGAGGTCTGACGGGTTTGTGGACCCCAAATAAAAAGGAGGGGGGGAAAGTGATCTAGTGAGGTACAGGGGGATGCGCAATGACCTAGGGTAGGTTTTGCAATGTTGGAGCGGAGGAAGTATGCCAACTCTCCCCCCGTCCTGTCAGCAGGTTGGGGAGGGGGTGGTGTGAAAAGTGTAGTCCGACCGGTCAGGTCTCCTCACCCCCGACGGGCTGCAAGGGAATGCGGTGTCTGATTGCTGGAGACAAGTTTCATGTGAGACGTAGGGAGATTGAGGGAGTTAGTAAGGAAAAGGTCAATGGGACTGCAGTGAGTTTATTACAGACGGATAGGGGCGTTCCACCATAGCACATTTTATTGGGAGCAGGAAAAAGAAGTACAACAAAATATTCCGCAGCGGTTTGCAGGGTTTCTGTTGGGTGAAGGGGAATGAGGGTGGGGAATGAGCAGTTAAAGGATGGTGGTAATGGGTTGGGAGTGATGTATACTGCTGACATGATGCAGATGTATGTTATTGTGGGTTCAAGATGGGTCGCTCGTTGAGTTGTGCGTGAGGTTGGAGTAGGAGGTGGTTGGTTTAGGGTAGGGGGGGGATAAGATGATTGGCACGTGGGGGAATTACAATTGGGCGGTTTGATTGGGTTGGGGATGGGGACGATGGTTCATTTGATAGGTGGGGAGAATTTGGTTTTTTATAGGTGAGGTATTGTGTGGAGGTGTTTGTTTTGGTAGGGGGTGGAACAGTTCTAATTCACATGTTGGTGTAATTACCCTAATTGCTGTTTTCAATATTGTAACTGCCTAAAGTGAGTATCGTATCAATCAAAGCTTGGACATGCGCCAAAGTGGAAAATATATTTAATCTAGTATATGAAAGGTTTGGCGGTTAATAATAGGTTTGTTTGGAAACATTTCAAATTATATGTGGTGAATTAACATAGGGTGTAGGCACATTTAACTGCTTTGTAGCTGTGATTATTTGCTGGGGCCTGCGCACAATCTTTGTGGTTTTATTTTAATGTGATGCGGTTTGTGGTGTCGGTGTTGTGTTGGGGTGGTGGGGATACAGGTCTTGGCACCTGTGTGGGAAACATAATTGTGTATTTCACATCTTATGTGCAAGGTGCCTCACATGAACAAAGCTTGTAGTGCACCAAAGTGAAAAAAAACGTATATCCTGTAATGTATTTGGATAATAAAGCGTATTTTTTTGGAAACTACTCCAATTCACTGTGGTGACTACCAAAATTGCTGTTATTCAAATTTAACTGCAAAGTAGATCTCTCAACAAAAGATGGCATGCGCCAAAGTGAAATAAATAAATACTGTATCTAGAAATGTCATTCGGATAAAATCAGGTTTGTTTTGGCTCCTTTCAATTCACATGTAGGTGACTTCAAAATTGCTCTGTGTTTCACATGTAACTGCAAAGTGAATCTCTCATCAAACAAAGGCTGGGCATGCGTTCCATCAGTTAAAAAAAAACAGTATTTGAAATGTGTAATTCGTATAAATAAAAGGTATTTCTGGCACCTTTCAATTCACGTGTGAGCTGAATACAAAAATTTGCTGTATTCACATTTACTGCAAAGTAGCTCTATCAACAAAGCTGGCCTGCGCCAAATAAGGGATAAACACGTATCTGATCTTGTTTTCGGTTAATAAAGGTTTTTTTTGGCACCTATCAATTCACCGTGGTGGTGACTAAAAATTGCTGTATTCACATTTAAGTGCCACACCATGGTGCCTCAATGAACAATGCTGTAGTGTCGAGCCAAAAGTGAGAAAAACACGTATCTGTAAATGTTATTCGGTAATAAAAGGTATTTTTTGGAACCTATCAATTCACCTGTGGTGGACTACAAAATTGCTGTATTCAAATTCTAACTGCAAAGTAGATCTCGATCACAAAGTGGCCTGCGCCCAAAGGAAAAAACACGTAGCTTAAATTGTATTCGGTTATATTTAAGGTTATTTTGGCACCTTTCAATTCAACCTGTGGTGACTACTAAATTGCTGTATTCACATTTTATGTGCAGTTCACGGGTGGCTGCCGATTTGTACATATGGGGTAGTGCGCCATTTTGTGTAATTTTATTATTTTTTATATGTTACTGAAACGAACATGTCATTCGGATAATAAAAGGTTATTTATTTTTGGGCACCTTTCAATTCTCCCTGTAGGTGACTACTAAATGGCTGTATTATCATTTAAGTGCAAGGTTGCCAACTCAATGTAACAAAAACTGTAGTGCGCCAAAGTGAAAAAACCACGTATTCTGAACAATGTATTCGGATAATAAAAGGTATTTTTGGCATATCAACCTGTGATCGACTAACCAAAATACTGGTTTCTAATTTAACGGCTAGAGTGGCTTATATCATTACTCTTGTGGATAATGGGGTACATTTTTTGATTTTGTTCTAATATGATGTAAATGCGTGATAGGTGTTATTTTTGTGGTAGTTTTGCAAACCTTTCAAAAGAGACACGGATGTGTAGTTGTTTTTGTGGGGGGTGAAAGTTTGTGTTGGGATAGGACCCAGGAACTTTTTAATGGTATTTGTGGGCAATTTGTCTTATTTACTAGTTTATTTGTATGATTTTGCTGGGGATTGGGAGTCTCTTGGAGAGGGGAGGGGTCGTTATCTTCTATCCTGTATTAGTTAGAGAGCTTGGCGGTGGGGCACACCTCGGGGGCCCCTACCCCCATACGACAACAACGGGTCAGGGACTGCGGTATGTGTTGATAAAGGGGTTTTGTAGGCGTAAGTAAGTATGTTTATCGGAACTTGAGTCTGATCTAACTCAAGTTGTAAGGATCACAGCAACCAGTAGAGCTTTTCCGTGGTGAAATGAAATTGAATTATTTCGACTGGTGCTTGTTTGGACTAAGGACAGCAAAACTGGAGCGGCACACTTCATACTGCTTTATGAGACGCTGTGAGACACTGATCATGAACAGGATGGGCTGTTCTTTGTTAAAACGACCGGTCATGTAGATTTTTTCCAGCCAATCAAACCATTACACATCCCAGTCTTGACGTCGCACACACATTCTCACCATGGCATCTATTTGTAAGCTGATTGCTGCCGCCAATGACAGGAAAGTGCCCCGAAAAATGGCGCGATATTGGTGTATAGATGATGCACAAGATTTCTAACCTAAATTAATCGCACACATGATCTAAAAAATTTCGTCAACATAAAAATGTGCCGATTTCAACTTTGTCGATAATAATCGCTCAACACTACTTCTAACCAGTGTTATCACTGATTACTGATCTGGGCAGTTTGAAACCAACTGTAACAGGGACCTTTTACAGGCAAGCTGGCTGTCCATATTTAACAGACTGCAAGCCCGAAGATAGAGGCTGGCTGTAGGGTCGCTGTCTCCTCAAATCCACCTACGATTGGGATCTCTTGTTGTATACTAGGGGACTAACCAATTCAGGTTAGTAGAGAGGAGCATCAGATACTGATCTTTCACTATTCCTAACCAAAGTGGCAGTGGCAGATCAGTGTCTAATAGTTTAAAAAGATGGACAAGGCTGGCATTGATGGCCGGCACCGACCAACCAATTGCAGCCTATAGGGTGTTTGTACCACCACCAATGCCCCTATACATACAGGTACTGATGGTGCTGTGTTATACAGTGGGCACAGCGATTAGTTTTTAATAAGAATTTGTCACGTCAAGGGAGGTACAGTGAGCCCTGACTGGAACCCAGCCCCACTGTCCCTGCCTACTTGACGTGCCCCCTAGGCGGCAGAGGGAAAAGGGGACAGCCTGCTTGCCTAAGTGCTGGGGCCGTCAGGAAGTAAATGTGGGGACTGGGGTAAAAATACCAAAAAACGGGGAACCCCAAAAAGCCACAAATCAGAACCAGAGGGATAAACGTAAACAAGCCGAGGTCAAAAGCCAAACGTGACCCCGGGGGGAAAAAAAACAGGAGACTCCCGGGGGGTCGGGGAGAACACCCAGGTTGGTATACGGATAAAAAACTCACGCCCTTTAAATCAAATTTTTCCCCTTTAAAAGCAAAAGCAAACACAAAAACAAGTAACCGGTAGCCGGAAATATCACAGGCGCTGCACCAGCCTTTCAGGGATTTTTTAAAGGGGGGATTCCGGGGTTCACCCCCTGTGCTGATTGGAGCGGCCTTGGGCCCCCCATTGGGGGGTGGACCGCCCCGTCGGGTGGGGGGGGCCCTGTATACAGAGCTGTGCAGATGTGTACGGGGTGGCGAATCAGCTGCTCCCTGCAGCCTGAGCACAGCCTAGCCCTGACAGAATTGTTGTAAGTTGCTGTTCAGATTTGAACAGCCAATCAGCGATCTTTCCCTGGATCCTTTCTTTCTATGTCGCACCAATGTCAATTTGCAGGAACCACTTCCCAACCATGATATATGGATACATCAAATGTCGATAAGTGGTTAAAACTAAAATCAAAAGGACCATTTTATTGAAATCCTCATAATATTTCATTTGCATAATAATTGGGAACAGTTTTTAAAAGGGGGCCCGTTTGATATATAATTTTAAAAATTTTTATTGACTTTTTTAAATCTGTGAATCAAATTAAATCCATTTAAACTGCAAAAAATGTCAACTTTTTCCCAGTCAGATCAGGTCACTAAAACAACAATTAAGGCTTCAATGAACATGTTCTAAAAAAAAAAAATTTGGGACAGACTTCATGTGGTGTTGGGCTAGGTGCCTGGGGGTTTCCCAGTGAACTTTTTTTTTGTCACTGATTGGAGTTGATTCCTAGGGCCCACTAGGAGGTTCATTCCTTGGGCCCACTATTAGACTTCTTGGAGCCCACCCTACAGCTCCTGTACATGACTGCACAGGACTCTTTCACTTTAATTCTTTAAAACATAAACAAAGCTGCCAGTTATGGGATTTGTCACTTAGAATGGGCAAAAAGTTCTAAAGAAGTGGACTTTATTTTGAATTTCAGGAAAACTTCGGTTCTGAACGAATCGAAGTTTTGGGGAATTTGCGGGGAAACGAAGGTGTTTTATTTTAAAATGACCGCAAAACAAAGGAGTTCATGGGGAAAAACTCTGGGAGGGGAAAAAGGAAAATCCTCAATGACATGTGAGAGTGAAGCCCAAAAAGAACCGGCGGGATTTGTGAAGTCACCGCCAAAATTTAAGTCCCGGACGCGACGCTGGCAGCTCACACTCCTCTAGTTAGTTTTTAACAGCGATTGTTTGGGGGGTGTCACAGCTTTTCTCAGAGACTGCTCCTCTTCCGTTCTAATTTTGATTTTGTGGGGTATTGTAATTGATTTATTCTGCTGCATATACATTTTAATGCCATTTGGTCAGTTCTGGAGCACATTGACTATCCAAGGGTTGTCTAAGCCTGTTTTTGCTTTTGCATTCAGTAAAAGAAATGGCATTTTTACAAGCCACATCCCAGTTAATTTTTTGCTACTCATTTCTTTTGCGCAATTTATATCCAAGGGTTAATTAAGCGTCTTTGTGCTATTGTAGTCAGTAAAAAAAAAGGTGTTTTTCAACGCCAAAGACAAAATTTTTCCTGTTGATTCCTGTAGCATAATTTATATCCGAAGGTTAATTAAGCGTATTTCTGCTTTTGTAGTCAGTAAAATGCACAGCGTTTTAACATGCCACATACCAGTTAATTTTTTCCTGGTGATTTCTGTAGCGCAGTTTATATCCAAGGGTTACCCAAGCCTGTTAGTGGGTTCATTTGGAGTAAAATTTACAGGGTGTGTATTTATCTTATTACAGATATCTTCATTAAATAGGTCTGTAAATTTTTGAACAAACAGTCTGTCAGACAGAGAGGTGGCAGGCTCTTCACATGCGAGTGGCAGTGGCACAAACATTCCTGGAGCAGGCACAGGTCGTAGCACAGTAAGGGGACGTCGCAGCAGGGATCACTCAGTGAGGCCAGAACTGCCGGTGTAATCTAGTGGCCGTGTGTTGACTAGCAACTCAAGGGTTCTTGTTTGGTTGACTAGGTCATCCACTTCCTCCCAGATGACATCTGAAAACCCCAGCCAAGAGTCGGTGGAAACGTCAGACACAACCCTTAGTTGGCATGGCCCGAGAACAGCTCAACGTCTCTCACCTGTCCTCAACCCGCCTCTGTCCCATCCAGTTCCCTCAGCCCGAGGTCTACTATGTGGTCTGGGCTCAGTGCCACGATAGCGCGAGGATGAACAATTTGAGGACAGTCAGCAGCTACTTGGCAGCAAAGAAGTGGGGCTGACATCCCTGCTTCTTGCAGTAGGCGGCAAAGTATGGATGTGGAGAGTGGCATGGGAGGTCATGTTGTGAGGAGTCAGCCTCTGCATACCAAGAAAGTTGAGGAGGACAGCAGTGAAGATCAGACAATAATCGATGATGATTTAGCCGACCGCACTTGGGAGCCGGGTGAAGCAAGGGCTTTATTATCGTCAGGAGAAGAGGGCATCAGCTTGCGCGTCAGGCAGTGGCGCAGCCAGCAAGTGGGTAGTGTGGCCATGAGTCAGCAGGGTAGCAGCAGTGCGAGGTCGGGAGCCAAATGGCCACGGGGTAGAAAACCCGCTTCGCAGGTCCAAAAAAGTAGCGGCACAGGGGCTCAGCAAGGCAGCGGCAGTAGTAGTCACTCAGAGTGGAGCGTTGGCAGTAAAATCAGCTACTCGGTGGTGTGGCAGTTCTTTGCTAAGACACCGGAGAAGCCGAATATGGGTATATGTAGAATCTGTGGGCAGAAATTGAAGGGTGGCCAGGGAGATAACGTTTGCACCACGGCCCTGTGTCAACACATGCAGTGTCACCATCCCATGGCCTGGGAGAACCGTGGCTCAGATGTGGTGGTTCATTCCTTTCCCCCCGCAGCAGCAGCCCCCAGTGGCACGCATGCCATTGCAGCCAGTCAAGGCTCCACCACCTCTGCAGAAGGAAGCTGTTTCTCTTTGACATCATCTCCCTGTCCAGATGCTCTTGCTCCTCGCTACTCATGGCGCCAGCAGTCGTTCAACGAGGCGATTGCAAAGAGACAACAGTATGCGTCCAACCATCCTAAGGTGCAGAAAATGGGCCGTGCTCCTGTCCAAGTTGTTGGTACTGCAGTCCCTCCCTTTCCAAATGGTGGACTCTTCACCGTTCAGAGAAAATAATGCTTGTGCTGAGCCAAGGTGGAGAGTTCCAAGCCGTCATTTATTTTCCAAAAAGGCAGTACCAGCCGTTATACAAATATGTAGAACAGAAGGTGGGCCAGTCCTTGAGCTTATCGGTTTGTTCCAAGGTGCACGGCAGCACGGACATGTGGAGCTGTAAACTACGGTCAGGGCCAGTACAGTACTTTTCGGCCCACTGGGTGAATGTGCTTCCTGCCCAGCCAAACCAAAAAACGTGGACAGGAGACGGCGCTTTCTCCTCCACGTTGTCAAACTGCTGCTCCTGCGCCAATGTCCGCCCCTCCTCCCCCACCACCCCACCATCTCAGCCCCCACAAATCTGCCCATCATACCCCATGGTGGGCACCAGCGTTTC
>JAODAL010053944.1:0-24944 GCA_025379985.1 Phyllomedusa bahiana | reverse complement strand
CCCAAAATATAAAAAAATAGTAAAATGAATTTGAACTTTTGAGCATTGAACAAGCACGCCTTTTTACCCCAAATTTGTATTTCTTAATACTGGAGCGCACGCCATTTCGCCACACAGGTAGTTTGCGCAGCGCCCCTTTTTTGGGTTGGCCAATCGCCCACTGACCACTTCGGGAAGTTGCCACGGGAAAGCGCAAAGGGCACCGCTCGTTTTGAGCGCGCCTTTCCCGTTTTGGTGAGCCTCACTTACTAAATAGTGATTTTTGCATTTATTTTTTTGGACACTATTTAAGGCGGTTATATCTAGGAAATTGCCCTCATCTCATGGAGCGGGCCGTTAAGAGAAACCCAGGTAAATCATCCTTGCACCATTTTTGGGTTAGCCAGGTAGTATTTATCTTTTTATTTTCTACCTGGGACTCTCTCATATGTTAAACCCCTGGGAACCCAAAAATATCAAAAGGGGGGAAACGGTCGGGTTCATTGTTTTATCTTTTTAAATTGGGGGAAAGGGAATACCTGAGGTTCTTTTCCTGTGGGGCCGCCCTTTTGGGGCGATCCCCCCCCGGCCCTTTTTTTTGGGTTACCCTCGGTATAGTTACCTCCCCTAGGTTTTTTAGGTCATCACGTTGTTTTTTTTTTTTGGGGGGTATTTGACTTTTTTTTTAAATGTTTATCTTTTAAAATTTATTTTTTTTGGGGAAAAATATTTTGCTTGACCCTGGTCCAACTGCCCAAGAGTCGACGCCAAGGGGAAAAGGGATAGAAAAAAAACACGGAAAAAACATGACAATACTAAATTTCTCAGGCACCCCCCTGAAGGTCATGCTTGCAGTAGACTTGGGGGTGCAGGCTATGGAGTGTAACCTACACAATAAAATAATCCCCTAAATAGATTGTGCCTGAAAACTGTGCTCTGTGCCCCCCTCTCTCACCCTCCCCACCTTTGTGTTATGCATCCTTGTGCTAACACAAAATACATTCTCTACCTCTCACTCCATAATCTCACCACCTCCTCCAGCTATTACCCCATAACCTCTCCACCTATCACCCCATGTGAATTTGTAAAGAGGTGAGCACAGATAGGAAAGTGCTGGAAAAATAACATTTCTAAGATGTTTGGGTGGTAGAATCTGCAGGGCCAAGACCATCATGGCGGTCTGGACAGAATGGAGAAGAAAAGGGAAGGAGAAAAAATACAGTAATAGAAGACATTTCTGGTGAGGCTCGGATTTAACTGCACTTCAATCCTTAAGTGCCATGCTAGCGAGGCGCGATGTGCTATACCTGTTAACTAACCACATATGGGCACTGCTACATTGCAGTACTAATAGATCAGTTCGCAGAAGCTATAAATACTGGAAATCTACTACTACTCTGGTCACTGTAATGTGGGACAATATACATCCACGCAAGAGCCTATATAATACTGGAACTACTACACAATCTGGTCAATGTAAATTGGGAATGATATACAGTCTTCTGCAAGCCTATATTATACAGAATCTACTACTATCTGTCCCACTGTACTGGGGAAATATACAGTCTGCCAGAGTCCCTATTCACTCATCTGAAGACCTACTATCAACGTCACTGCGTATGGCGGAAATATCCAGTCTCGCAGAGTCCTATATATACTGAATCTACTACTATCCTGGCACTGTATGATGGGAGACATTACATCTGCAGAGCCTATATATACTGAATCTACTACTATCTGGTCACTGGTATGGGAAATACAACAGTCTGCAGAGCCAAAAATATCTGGAAATCTACTACTATCTGTCACTGTATGGGAATATACAGTCCTTCAAGATTCTTGCCTGTACCCAGGTTCCGTTGCTAGTGGTCCCAAGGATATCCTGGTGATCTGTTCTTATGTCGGAGCCCTTTGTCTTTTGCCCAGTAGGGCGGTTCACCACGGCATTTTTAGTTAGCGCCTCATTGTGAACTGCGTATGTAACCTTACGAGAGAAAAACCTCTCTGTCCTGCACCATTTTCCTGAGACATTCCTGACATAGATCCCGTCCATAGGACGCACATCAGCAGGTCACTGCACGCAACTGCACACATCAGCCCTGACTCAAATTTGCTTTTTCAAAAGCGCGTTCACCTCATGTATACAGTGACAGTCACTCAAAAAATACACCTATACATGGAGTGCAAGTAGACCACCGACGACTCATGTTCAAAAAAAAAATCCTAGAATAAGCTCGAAGACCCAATCACATATTATTACTTCTAGGTTCAAGGGTCATAGATAATTCTGCTCTGCCAGAAGACCCAGACCACTACGTGACCCCCACATGTGACATCAGTTGGTACATATACCACCGCCATATAGTGACCATATAGTGGTAAGATACTAGTTGTATGTAGACACTCAGCAGAAATATCAGTGATTACACCTTGCAGTGTTACTTTTGTGACTTACGAACGTCTCTGAAGAGTTGTTCTCTTTCTCCTCTTCTTTTCCATTCTGTCCCAGTCGCCATGACGTCTCTCTTAACCGCCACAGCAACGCTTCACTGAAAAATGTACAACAAGCAAACATCTTAGACTCCTCATTATTTCATCTTTTCACTGCAAATTCCTATCTGTATACAAACTCCCCATACTATAGTGGCGCGCCAAATGGTAATAATTACCCTCTGTAGGTAAAATATTTGCCGCCCTGTAGCCATGTCGTAGCCCCCTTTATGCCAAGACTTAGCCCTCTAGCCTTGTTACTGCCCTCAGTAGCTAGGTACTTGCGCCCCCTTTAGGGCAAGAACACAACTCCTCCCTGCAGCCAGGTTTACTGTCCCCTTTAGCATTCAATATGCTCCCCTTAGCATAATATGCCTCTCCGCTCAGTACCCAGGTTAGGTATGACCCCCTTTAGCCGAGTTAAGATCGTCTCCCCTTAGCCAATAATATCCCCCTTTAGCCATAATATGCTCCCCATTAGCAGTAATATGCTTCCCTGTATCCAGCAAGTATGCTCCCCTTAGCCAATAATCATGCCCCTCCTCAGCCAGGTTAGTAGCCCCTTTAAGCCAGAAATAATGCTCTCCCTATAGCCAATAATCTTATTCACCCTTTACCAATATAGTATGCCCCCCTTTAGGCAAGTAATAAATCTCCCCTTTAGCTGCCAGTACCTATGCTTCCCCATATCCGTAAATATGCCCACCCTACACCATGTTATATGCCCCTCATTTAGCCATTAATATGCTCCTCCTTCTAGCCAATAATATGCCCCTTTATACCAATAATATGCTCCATGGCTCCCCTTTAGCCAGTAATATGCTCCCCTTTAGCCAGCAATATGCTCCCCATAGCCCGTACATATGTCCCCCAAGCCCATTAATATGCCCCCCTACGCCAGTAATCTGCCCCCCCATAGCCAGTAAAATGCCCCCATAGCCATTAATACATCCCACCCAGCCAGAGCAATTCGGCCCCAATACGCCCAATAATATATCCCCCCATTAGCAAGTATAAGCCCCTCAGCCCAGTAATATGTCACCACATAAGCCAGTAAATATGCCCCAGCCATTGAATGCCACCCATCAGCCAGTAATATGCCCCCCGCACCAGGATGATTATAGCCCCCCCAGCCCAGTGATAATGCCCTCACCATAGCCATTAATATTGCCCACGCCAGTAAATATGCCCTCCCGGTCCAGTCAATTCTCTCCCCAGCCACTTTGAGTAATGCCCCCCATGAGCAGCCAGTATATATGCACCCCAGCCATTGATATTGACCCCCCATAGCCAGTACTCTATGCACCCCAGCCATGATTATGCCCCCAGTCCATGTTAAATGCCCACCCGAGCCAGTGATATGTCCCCCCCAGCCATTGCGATATTCCTCCCCACTACCAGTAAATATGCCGCTCGCGCGCAGCCAGTGATGTGCCCTTCCCCTTAAGCCAGTAATATGCGCGCTCTTCCCAGCCATTGAGTATGGCCCGCGCCCTAGCCAGTAATAGCCCCCCGATCCAGTGAATGGCCCCCCAGCCCCTTAATTTGCCCCCCAGCCAGTGATAGATATGCCCGCCCATAGATCCAGTAATATGCGCTCCCCAGACAAGTACTTGGATGCCCCCCATAGCCAGTAATGCAGCCATCTCCATCGCCTTGATATGCCCCCCATAATGCCCAGAGCGATATGCCCTCCATGCCAGTGACATGCCCTCCGCCAGTGATATCCCCCCATAACTAGCCAGTGATATGCCCCCCATAGCCAGTGATATGCCACCCAATCAGCCACTGGATATGCCCCTCAGCCAGGGATCATTCCCCCAAGCAGTGATATTCCCCCCCTAAAGCTAGCCAGTGATATGCCCCCTCACAAGCCAGTGATGTGCCACCCATAGCCAGTAATCAGCCCCCCCAGCCACTGATACAGCCACCCATATGGCTCCCCCCCCCCAGTAATATGCCCACCCAGTCCAGTGATATGGCCTCGCTCCAGCATGATATGCCCCCCAGCACCAATATATGTCCACCCCAGCCAAATAATAAAGCCCCCCAGCCATAATATGCCCCCCAGCCAGTGATATGCCCGTACCCCATCAGCCATAATATGCCCCCAGACCCATCTGATATAATGCCCCGCATAGCCAGTAATGTGCCCCCAAAAATAGCAAAAAAAAAAAAATCCAGTGAACATGCCCACCCCAGCCATATCAGTACGCCCCCCACAGCCAGTGATATCCCCCCAGCCAATAATATTGCCCGCCCGCAGCCAGTACTTGCGGCCCCCCAGCCAGTGATGTGCCCCCCATAGCCAGTAATACGCCCCCCAGCCATTGATATGCCCCCCCATAGCCAGTAATATGCCCCCAAGCCCAGTGATATCGATGCCCCCCATCCATTAACTTTTGCCCCCCAGCACGCAGTGATACGCCACCCCATAGTGCAGCCAGTCTCTATTCCCCCCCCGCGCTAGAGCAGTGATATGCCCCCCATAAGCCAGTAATATGGCCGCTCCCAGCCATTGATCACCCCGCCCATATCCAATAATCATGCCTCAGCCAAGTAACATGCCCCCACGCCAGTGATATGCCCCCCAAAGCCAGTGATATGCCCCACCTAGCCAGTGATATGCCACCCATAGCCAGTGATATGGGCCCCCTCCAGTGATATGTCCCCCCAGCCAGTGATATGCCCCCAAGCCAGTGATATTCCCCCCATAGCCAGTGATATGCCCCCCATAGCCAGTGATATACCCCCCAGCACGTGATATGCCCCCCATAGCCAATAATATGCCCCCCAGCCAGTGATATGCCCCCCATAGCCAATAATATGCCCCCTTTAGCCAATAATATGCTCCCCTTTCAGCGCGTATATAAGCTTCCGCCTTTAGCCCAGTAATATGCTACCCCTTAGCCAGTAATCTATGCGAGCGCCCTTTAGCCATGACTAATGCGCCCCTTCAGCCAGAAATATGCTCCCCTGTAGCCAGGACAATACAGCTCACCCTTAGACCAGAGAATTAGCCCTCCTCAGGCCGCGATAATATTGGCCCCCTTTCAGCCAGTAAATATATGCTCCCCTTCTCTATCTCTCTATAATACTGCCCACACATTAGCCAATAATATGCCCCCCACCGAAGTGATATGGCCCCCGAGCCAGTGATATGCCCCCCCAGCCATAATATGCGCCCCCGCATGCCATGATATGCCCCCCCATAGGCAGTGATATGCCCCCAGCCGCGCTGATATGCCCCCGCCCAGCCAGTGATATTTCCCCCATAGCCAGTAATATGCCCCCCCACCAAGATATGCCCCCCATAGCCAATAATATGCCCCGCCAGCCAGTGATATGCCCCCAGCCAGTGATATGGCCACCCAGTAGATTATAACCTAAAATCTAAAAAAACTACTTACCTAAGTGAGGCACGGTCCCGCGCGTCCCAGTGACCGCAGCGAGTGTGACACGGTGTAGCAGCGGTGGTGCATGTCATCATGCTACTTACGCCGTCTCGCGTGGCCCGGGACCCTCCTCTGGTGCAGAGCTGCCGCATAGAGGATCCCAGCGTCGCAGGTGGATGATGAACAGGCGGCACGTCACTGCCCCCTATCCGATATCTCAGGTGTATGTACCACACTTACAACAGCGCTGTATTCATACAGGGGGGAAGACATACGGTACTTCTCCCGATCTCGTTCCGCACCGCTCCTCCCCGAACTGCCTGTGAGCGGACTGCTGTGAACGGCCGCGCAGTCAGACGGAGATCGACGGGCTCCGATGACACCCTACTAAGGAGTGCACCAGGCCACCGGCAAGCGGTCCTGGAGCCACCGAGACTCGGACGGTGGGGTGGGGGGGCGAGATGGGGGCGTTATAGGCGAGAGGGGAGGGGAGTGTTTGCTCATGCCCTGAGTGAATCTGCCTAGAGACGCCCCTGCTGTGTACACTGGTGTCTATATGGAGTTAATATACAGTCTGCAGAGCATAGTTGCCAACTTTTGAAAGGGTAAAAGCAGGAGACTGAAGAGGGCGGAGCGTATAGCGCGCTGCGACAAAAAATTTGCATGGACACCGCCTTCTTGTTGGTTGCAACACACCCCTTCAACAAGCACCACCCACTCCACTAACTGCAACAACCTCTTTGGAAGAAAGCCAGGTAGATGCTTCTCCTTAGCCAGGTAGTGCCCTTATAGCATGGTAGTAGCCCACCATAACCAGGTATTGACCCTTACAGGCAGGATAGATCCCCTTGTAGCCAAGTAGGATGACACCCCTTGCAGACCAGGTAATCCGGCCTCGCCTTTCGCAAGCTCGCGTTACGCCAGCCGCCGCTGTACGCGCACTACTGTGAGCGGACAGCCCCCTGCTGTACACAAGTAGAGCCCAATTTGTTAGCCAGTAGTGCCCTCTTTTTTAGCCAGGTAAACGCCCTCTAAAGCCAGGGGTGGGTAGAGCCCCCATTGTAGCCATGTAAGCCCTCTTATAGCCAGGTATGATCCCCCATTGTAGCCAGGTAGAGCCCCATTGTAGCCACTAGATGGCCCCCATTTGCTAGCAAGGTAGATGCCACCACTTTGTAGCCAGGTAATGCCCCCTTTGTTGTCAGGTCAGGGCGCCCCTTTTGTCTCAGGATAGATTGCCCTCCTTTGTGTCACAGGCAGATAGCCCCTTGTTAGTCGAGGAGATGCCCCTCTCTTGTTGTCAGGTAGATGCCCTTTTGTTGTCTAGGTAGTACCAGCCTTTGTTGTCAGTAGTGCCCCCTTTGTTGTCAGGTAGTTGACCCCTTTTTGTCAGGTAGTTGCCCGCTTTTGTTGTCAGGTAGAGCCCCCCACTTTGTTGTCAGGATAGTTCATCCTTCTTGTAGTCAGGTAGTGCCTCCCTTTGTTTCAGGTAGTTGCCCCGCTTCTGTAGCCAGGTTATATGCTCCTATAGCTAATAAAAAATATAAATAAAAAAAGCCCTTTACCTCACCAGGCTCAGCAGCACGGTCGCTCCGGACATCCTCCCGGCCGACCGACTCGCGTCGCATGCTGGGGTTAGTGCATCCGCGGCTATCACACCCCTGCGATGCGCTCTATGGAACCGTACATCGCACTACCGCCTGCGCCATGCATACAGGGGCATAAGGGAGGAGGGGAACCATCCCCCCTGCCGCCTCCCTTGTACTGGCAAGCTGCGGCCACAACAAGTCCAAGTCGAAACGTCGGCCGGGCGGGTGCAGATGGGGCCGTCATTCACACCCCTGTAGCAAGCGGCACACACGCGCGCGCCAGAGTTAAGCACCAAGTGCTACTCTGGCGCCGCGGTACACTTATAGAACCTCGCTGCCTGCTGCGGCGGGAGAGTTCGGCCAATCCACTCCGCTGGCGGGGCGACCCCCATTACGCTGGGAAACCCCCCCGACAAAAGCGGGAGAGTTTGCATGTATGCTGCAGAGCTGTGTGTACAACTCGAGATTCTCCCAGAGCCATTATATTGTCACTGTAATCTGCAGTCTATATACAGTCTGCAGAGCCTGTGTAAACTAGTGTCTACCACTATGCATCACCGTAATGGAGGTAATAACACAGTCTTCAGAGCCTTCTGTACACTGGTCTCTACCACTATATGGTCAATATTATGGAGGTAATATACAGTCTGCAGAGCCGTGTACAACTGGTGTTCTACCACTATATGGTCACTGTATGGAAGAATATACCGTCGCAGAGCCTGGTAGTCCACTTAGGTAGTCACCACCTATATTCTGTCACTAGTAACGCGAGGAAATCATTCAGTCACTGAAAGCCTGTGTAACACACACACACATACTTCCACTATTATGGTCACTGTATGGAGTTCAATGACACATCCACTGCAGAGCTGTGTAACACTGGACGTCTTCACCACTAATACAGTCACTGTCATGGAGGTAATACAACAGTCTGCAGAGCCTTGTACACTGTTAGTCTTACCACTTATGGTCACTGTATGGAGGTAATATACAGTCTGCCTATGTACACGTGTCCTACCACTACAGATGGTTCACTATCTTTGGTGCTTAACACAGTACTGATCACGAGCTGTGTACACTAGATGCCACACACTATCATGGTCACTGTAATGGAGTAATATACAGTCTGATGAGCCTGGTGTACACTGCGTTGCCCCCACTAACAGTCACTGTATGGTGCAGGTAATATACAGTCTGCGAGCTGTATCTACACTGGTTTCCTACTCACTAAGATGTCATTGTATTGACGTAAATCATACAGTCTGCAGAGACTGTGTCACCCACAGGTTTTCTATTCCACTATATGGTCACGTGATATGGAGGTAATGATAACATCTGCAGATCCTGTGTACACATGTGTTACACCCCACTATATGGTCACATGTATGGTGGTTATAACGTCAGCAGCAGCCCTGTGTACTCTGGTGTCTACCATTATCGTGGTCACTGTATGGAGGTAATTATACAGTCACAAGCCTGTCACGTACACTTTGCTACCACTATATGGTCACTGTAATGGAGGTAATATTACGTCTTGCAGAGTCTTGTGTACATTGTGTCTACCACTATATGGTCACTGTATGGGGGTCTATACAGGTCTGCAAGAGTCCTGTGTATCAACTGGTCCTCTACAAAATGGCGGGGGTCACCCGCCGTCCCCCCCCCCCCAAAAAAGACCCTGTATGTAGTAATATACATCGACAAAGCCGTGTGTACAACTGGTGCTAACCACGATAAATACGGTACACTGTATGGAGTAATATACAGTCTGCAGCAAGCCTGTGTTACACTGGGTAACTACCTACCGCCTTATACCAGTCTCCTGTTATCGGAGGCTCTATAACAGCAGCAGAAGGCTGTGTACAACTGGGTGATCATACCACTATATGTTCACTGTATGGAGGTAAATGATACATCTGCAGAGCCTGTGACACTGGTGTTTTACCACTATAAGGTCACTGTAGGTGGCGTTATATACAGTCTGCAGAGCCTGTGTACACTGGTATCCTCTACCATTAATATGGTCCACTGTATGGAGGCGTAATATACAGTCTACAGCAGCCAGAGTACACTTGTGTGCTACCACTATAATGGTCAGACTGTATGGAGGTAATAATACCAGTCTGCGGAGCCTGTGAACACTGGTGTCTACCACTATATGGTCACTGTATGTGGGGTAATATACAGTCTGCAGAGCCTGTGTACAGCTGATGTGCTACCACTATATTGTCACGTACTGGAGCATATACACGTTCTGCAGAGCCTTGCTCTACACTGGATCTTATCCACTATACTGGTCACTGTAGGGCGGTATATTAAAGTTATGCAGAGCCCTGGTCTACACTGTGTCTACTACTATATGGTCACTGTATGGGGGAATATACAGTCTGGCAGAGCCTGTGTACACGGGTCTCTATCACTATATGTCACTGTATGAGGTTAATATACATCCTGCAAGAGCCTTTGTACACTGATGTCTACGAACCCACTATATGGTCACTGTATGGAGGTAATTATACAGTCTGCAGGAGCTGTGTACACTGGTAGCTACCACTAATGGTCACTGTTGGAGGTAATAATACAGTCTGGCAGAGCCGTGTACACTGTACCTACCACTATATTGGTAAATGTATGGAGGTAATATACAGTCTGCAGAGCCTGTGTACACTGGTTCCTATCACTATATGGGTCAACTGTATGGAGGTAAACATACAGTCTGCAGAGCTTGTGTACACGGGGATCTACCACTACTGGTCCACTGTATGGTGGTAATATAAAGTCTGCAAGAGTCCTGTTTTACACTGTGTCGTACTACTATATGGTCACTGTAAGGATGGTAATATACAGTCCTGCAGAGCCCTATTTAACACTGGTGTCCTACCACTATATGGTCACTTTATGTGAGGGTAATATACAGTCTGCTGAGCCTCTGTACAACTGTACCTACATTATATGGTCACTGTATGGGAGGTAATATATAGTCTGCAGAGCCTGTGTACACTGGTGTCTACACTATATGACACCACTGTATGGAGGGTAATAATCCAGTCTGCAGAGCTTGTACACTGACAGCCCCCCCCCCGCATTAGCTGTTTTTCCAGACTGTTTACACAGTTGGGTGTAGTGGGCATGACCATTTGTGAAGGGAGTGTGGGTTGATATAATATGGGCATGGTCCATGCAAGTTTTTGGTGCTCCCTGATGGCCAAATTCTAAAATGAAAAAAAATGTAAATGATTGAACCCAGAAGAACAAGCTGTGAGTTTCTGCAAATCGGGGAAGTAGCCGGCGTCTCTAAAATGTGCAGTTGATGACATTTTCCAAGCCCTTCGCTCCAATCTGTGCAAAAAAGCAGATTGTATGGCAAATGTTTTAGTCATATGAAGACTCTGAAATCAGATTCGGTGCTGCGGGTTTTGATTGATCAAAGCCTCCTGCCGCCACCATTTTAATCACCACCACTGGTCCAAAAAGTGAAGAGGAAAAGGGCTGAGAAGAATCGTGTTTTATCATCTGGTAGATCGCTGAGCGCCGAGGTCACCATGTGTGTCCTGGTGTTTGGGAGAACAATGAAGAACTGGAATGACAGCAGAAGGTGCGGGGAGGTGATCTCTGCACAGATGCATCGTCTGATTGGAAGAATACACGTAGTGATCCATCCTGTACTGCAAGTGGAATTAGACGTCACATTCCTCTCCTAGGGTGGCAAACCGTGTCCACACAAACCATCAGAAGACGTCTGTAGGACATTAGGCTCTGAGGCAGGCGCCCATCTATACCACCGCTCTAATCACGGTGCACAGCAAACCGGTAATGGAGGCTGCAGTGGAGGACTTTCCTGGTAATGGAGGTCTATCCTGGTAATGGAGGATGGACTGGAGGTCTATTTTGGTAATGGAGGCTGGAGCGGAGGTCTATCCTGGTAATGGAGGCTGGAGTGGAGGTCTATCCTGGTAATGGAGGTCTACCCTATACAGCGATGAGTCTTGGATGTAAGCCATAGATTGGTCTGGAAACCACATGGACAAAGCCATGAAGAGGCCTTCACCAGAAAACATCATACTGGTCCTACTCTCGGGATTATGGTGTGTGCTGGCGGGGGGGGGGGTATAATGTATGGAGATTGGAGGGGTCCAGTCTTCATGTCAGGTCACTAACAGTTTGGCGTTACATTGATGCGCTTGTAGAACCAGTGGTGCGGTCATTTCTCAAGTGTCCCAGGAGCTGTTTTTCATCAAGAGAACCCCAGGCCACAGGTTCATTGTGCTACTGTGAGCTGCCTGCATGGTCTAAACCTGCCAAAAATGCCCCAAAAATGTGCCAAAGTTTGGTGCATAACGCTCTTTCATACCTACTATTGCATTCTACACTCCTCTATATCGATTTAGAACTGGCGTGGCCCCCAAGTCTCATACATGTCACCCTATGTTCTTATCATGCCTCATTTGTTGTGACCTATGACTGTATTTGCCTTGGCAGCAGCCACCTGGCATTGGTTGTATCTGACATTCCCCAGTGCAATCCTCCTGGCGTCCCAAATCCCGCCATAATATTATGATAACAGCCTTCTCCTAAACCCTCCGGAGGTGAAACACTAATGTGTCAGACCAACTCACTTAATTTATTCTTATGTTATGTATATATTGTATGACGCTGCTGTGTGTGACACTGTATGTCGGTATCATCTGATCGCTGTGAGCCATTATTGGTTCTCTGTGCACTTTATGCTTATATTACAGTATCATTGTATGTCCCTATTGCCTGGGCACTGAAATAGCTGCATTATGTGGTAACTGCTGGCTAGTGCTGTATTCTTTGGGCACTATATGGCTCTATTATATGTTTCTTATATACTATTATTATGTGGGCACTGTATGGCTCTATTATATGTTTCTTATATACTATTATTATGTGGACACTGTATAGTACTGTAGCTGGACACTGTATGGCTCTATTATATGTTAATTATATACTAGTATTATGGACATGTATTAGTTGTAGCTGGAACGTATGGTCTATTATGTTATTATTATACTAGTATATGTGGCATGTATGGCGTTTCAGAGGCGTAACTGGAGAAGCCAGGGCCTCAAAGCAAATTTTTGGATGGGGCCCCCACCCCCACTCACCCACCTCCCTGACCACGACCATGTACCAGCATATGCTGTTAGATAATGTAGATAATACAAGGGGCAAATACCTCACCATACATCTCCCCATCATACTGCTACCAAACAAATCCACTATACCAAAACCAACATTACCAATAACACTACTACATAGGAACCTGATTATACCGCCAGAACATGACCACAAAGTGACTGAATAATACCCCTACAGTATTACTGATCAGTACACAAAGACCAATAGTACCGCCATATAGTGACCATAAAGTAGTATATACTAGTGTACACAGGATCTGCAGACTGTACATTACCTCCATACAGTGACCATATAGTGGTAGAAATCAGTGTACACAGGCTCTGCAGACTGTATATTACCTCCATACAGTAACCATATAGTGGTAGACACCAGTGTACACAGGCTCTGCAGACTTTATATAACCACCATACAGTAACCATATAGTGGTAGACACCAGTGTACACAAGCTCTGCAGACTGTATATTACCTCCATACAGTGACCATATAGTGGTAGGTCCCAGTGTACACAGGCTCTGCAGACTGTATATTACCTCCATACAGTGACCATATAGTGGTAGTTACCAGTGTACACAGGCTATGCAGACTTTATATTAACTCCATACAGTGTCCATATAGTGGTAGACACCAGTGTACACAGGCTCTGCAGACTGTATATTACCTCCATATAATGGTAGGCACCAGTGTACACAGGCTCTGCCGACTGTATATTACCTCCATACAGTGACCATATAGTGGTAGACACCAGTGTACACAGGCTCTGTAGACATATAAGTGATTACAGTGTAGTTACATCTTGTGACTCACAGGTGACGTTTCTCTGACGAGTCGTTGACTTTCCCCTTTGTTCTGCATCCGGTCCAGTCCGCCATCATGATGACTGCTCCCGGCCACTTGTCCCTGCAGATTTAGACACAAAGATCTTAGAATCCTGACTTTTCCAGCACCTGCCCCCTGGCTATATGGGGTCCATTTAGGCAGGCAGTGTTTAGATAGGATATCTGGTGCCCCAAATAGGCAAGGTTTAGGTAGCCAATAGAGTGCCCATTTAGGCAGGCAGGGTTTAGGTAGCTATAGGGAGCCATACAGGTACACAGGGGTTAGATGGGCTATAGGGGCAATATAGGTAGAGTTTATGTAGCTAAAGGGGCCCCATATAAGTAGACAGGCAGGCTTCGGGGGCTATATAGGTAGGCAAGCTTTAGTGGGCTATAGGGGCTATATAGGCAGACAGGCTTCACGGTAGCTATAGGGCTATTCAGGCAGGCAGACTTAGAGCTATATAGGCAGCCTTTAGGGGGCTATATAGGCAGGTTGGGTGGTATAAAGGCAGGCTGAGGGGGTATAAAGGCAGGCTGGGGGGCTATGCAGGCAGGCCTGGGGGTATATAAGCAAGCTGGGGGGCTATGCAGGCAGGCTGGGGGTATATAGGCAGGCTGGGGGGCTATCTAGGCAGGCTGGGGGTTATAAAGGCAGGCTAGGGGGTATAAAGGCAGGCTAGGGGGGTATAAAGGCAGGCTAGGGGGTATAAAGGCAGGCTGGGGGGTTATAAAGGCAAGCTGGGGGGTATATAGGCATGCTTGGGCCTATATAGACAGGTTTAGGGGTATATAGGCATGCTTAGGGGGTATATAGACAGGCTTAGGGGTATACAGGCAGGCTTAGGGGCATACAGGGAGGCTTAGGGGTATACAGGCAGGCTTAGGGGCATACAGGCAGGCTTAGGGGTATACAGGCAGGGTTGGGCGGTATATATGCAGGCTTAGGATATATACAGGCAGGCTTAGGGGGTATACAGGCAGGCTTAGGGGTATACAGGCAGGAGTAGGGGTATACAGGCAGGCTTAGGGGGTATATATAGGCAGGCTTAGGGGGTAAACAGGCAGGCTTAGGGGCAGGTAAAATAAGAAATAGTTTACTTACCTCGGTCCAGCCCCCCCCGATGCGCCGCGCTGCAGCTTTCTGCGCCCTTGTGCTCAGCGCGGGCGGCGCGGTGATGTGACGTCACCGTGCGCGCCTACGTGATCACAGAGGGCCGGCAGGGGAAGTAGCAGAGCGGAGCGATCGGCGCTCCGTTCAGCTACTTCCCTGTATCGCTGCTTAAGAAAGCTCAGGCCGGAGGGCCCGGGCGTTCAGAGGTAGCATGCGCCGGGCCCCTCAGCTTCGCGCCCGCCGCAGTGAACTGTTAATTTCACTGCCGGCGGGCCCAGGAGCGGCATTACTGGGGTAGTGGATGCAGTAGCAGCTGGCCCGGGGCGCGGGCCCCCTAAGCGCACGGGCCCCGGGGTAACTGCTACGTCTGCTACCCCGGTAGTTACGCCCCTGGCTGTATTATATGTTTCTTATATACTAGTATTATGTGGGCACCGCATGGCTGTATTATATGTTTCTTATATACTAGTATTATGTGGGCACTGTATGGCTGTATTATATGTTTCTTATATACTAGTATTACGTGGGCACTGTATGGCTGTATTATATGTTTCTTATATACTAGTATTATGTGGGCACTGTATGGCTCTATTATATGTTTCCTATATACTATTATTATGTGGACACTGTATAGTACTGTAGCTGGACACTGTATGGCTCTATTATATGTTTCTCATATGCTAGTGTTATGTGGGCACTGTATGGCTCTATTATATGTTTCTTATAGTGTATACTAGTAGTATGTGGACACTGTATAGTACTGTAGCTGGACACTGTATGGCTCTATTATATGTTCCCTATATACTTTTATTATGTGTTCAGTGTATTGTACTCTACCTGGACACTGTATGGTTCTATTATATGTACCCTATATGCTATTATGTGGGCACTGTATAATACTATATTACATAGGCACACTGATATAATCACACTATGGTACTAGTTTATTGGCACTGTATGGCACTGTTTTTCGTTCATTGTATGCTGCTTTCATATAGACACACTATAGTTTTGTTATTTGGGAACTATATTGCTTTTGTTACCACATGAGGTAGTAAAGTCTCCTGCTCGTCGCTGGTTAGCGCCACTTGTTGAAAAGTGAAAGGGACGGAGCTGCGAGACCTTGGTTTATCATCAGGCAGAGCGCTTTGTGCCACGGTCACTATGTCAGCGCGGGTCAACATTGTGTGTCCTGGTGGTTGGGAGAACAATGAAGAACTTAAATGACAGCAGAAGGTGCAGGGAGGTGACCTCTGCACAGATGCATTTGTCTCATTGGAAGAAAGGCGCATAATGACACATCCTGTACTGTACTGAAAATTGGACGACATGTCCCTCGCCTAGGGCGGCAAACAGTGTCAACAAAAACCATCAGAGGCAAAGCATCCACTGCTCTCATCATGGTGCACAGCAAATCGGTAATGGAGGCTGGAACGGAGGTCTATCTTGATAATGGAGGTCTATCCTGGTAATGGAGGCTGGAGTGGAGGTCTATCCTGGTAATGGAGGCTGGAATGGAGGTCTATCCTGATAATGGAGGTCTATCCTGGTAATGGAGGCTGGAATGGAGGTCTATCCTGATAATGGAGGTCTATCCTGGTAATGGAGGCTGGAGTGGAGGTCTATCCTGGTAATGGAGGTCTATCCTGGTAATGGAGGTCTATCCTCTATAGTGATGAGTCCTGGATGCAATGATAGTGGAGATTGATCTGGAGACCATGTGGACAAAATCATGAAGAGACCTTCAACATGGAATGTTACACCAGTGCTACTCCCAAGATAACTTTGTGTGGGGGGAGAGGGGAATAGTGTACGGGAACTGGACACCTCCAGTCTTCATGTCAAGTCACTAACATTTCGGCATTACAATGATTTGGTTGTGGAACTAGTGGTCCTCCTACTGGGGGCACTTTATACTTACCTTCTGGGGAGCCATTAATAGTTATTGCTCTACTGGAAGAATATCTACCATTTTATTGGGAGACCTTTATATCTAACAAATTACTGGGGGCCCTACATATCTAACTAACTACTAAGAGGATCTTTATACCTATCAATATATTGGGGGACCTTTATACCTTCCTACTGGTGGGACTTATACCTACCTACCGAGGGGATCAATTTACCTACCTATTGAAGGGGCTGTATATACCTTCCCAGACACTGAAAGTGCCCATATACCTACCTACTTACAGGGGGCCCTATATACCTACTTATGTAATGGAGAAATATCTACCTACTTAGTGGGCGGGCCTATATGCTACTTGATGGTGGGGTACATACCAACCTAGCCAGGGGACCTATATTCCTACCGCCCTACTGTTGAGGACTATATAAACTACCTATAGGGGCTATATAAGCCTGTCTACCTACTGTGCAACCATATACCCACCTACTGAAGGCACACACCTATGTGGAGGGGTCTATATATCTCCGTATGGTGGGGGGGTGCCTCTCCATCCGCCACAGCAGGCACCCAGCTTTTCTATTATAGGCTCCCATTAGGTAGGGAAGTATATAGACACAACCTCCTCCCTAGTAGGTAGGTATACAGGCACTGGAAAAGTTAGTGTGAAAATATTTGTGTGGTAAATTCTTCAGAGACGAATCATCATGGTGGTATGGACCGGATGAAGAAGAAGAAAGAAATAAACGACTTATCAGAGAAGATGTCACCTGTGAGTCCCTGTATGTAACTGCAGTGTAATCACTTATGTCTGTGTACACCTGGTAGTAACATGCAATGGTATCATTTGGTCATGGTCTGGCAGTAATAATATTATTGGGTCTTGACAGGACTTTTCTTTTTTTTGTAAATATAATACATATGGTATATTTTCTCCAAGTTTAGGTGTATTTTATGATAACTCTATGATGCTATTTATTAAGTATTACACTGTCATACGTAAGGTGAGCACTTTTGAAAAAGCAAATTTGCCATCGCTGATTTTCATTATACAGTGACTGCTGAGGGGATGGACGGGATCTATGTGGAAAATTAGTGACAGGAACATACATTTTTTGTTGCAGATCACATTATGGCGCGAAAAAAGCCGTGTGAACTGAGCCCTACTGAGGAAAATGTGACAGAGAGGGCCCCAGATGCATTAGGGCCCTAGCAACACCCCTGATGTATAGTTCTAGAAAATGTACAATTCACATCTGATCGGTGCTAATGGGATTTGATGACATTTTAGAATTTGCTGTACAATTACAACAAACGAGATCAGGATCCCCAAATGTATTGGTAGTCGTCCCCCCCCCCCCCCTCCCAAAACTATGGGCATGTGTTATAATTGAGGGTCCCTGTTTGAGAATTTCCATCATCTCCGGAAAATGTTTCCTTGTTTCACCTTCACCCTGAGTTCCTCCATTAATCACCGGTGAGAGGTGTACGGATATAATTAGTTATCTCCACTTCTCTGTTCCTGACAAGTATCAATATAGGAGCCCAATACAGATCGTTATCTTATCTGGAAGTATCTAAGCAACGCGGCGCGATACATGTACAACGTTAAGGTGGCAGCGAGGCGCAGGTAAAGCGGGGAAAGTTCATTCCAGAACGTGTGGGAGATGATTGAGGAGCTGTGACAATGTATAAGAGCTGAGGGCTACATTGTAACATTGTATCACATTCCACTCCTTAAAGGGCCAGTGCACCTAAAGTCTTTAGCTTTTATTAGAAAAGCAAGTTGATTGATATGGTTCATATATGTGATGTAGATTTCTCCAGAGGTTATATCAGCACTAGAACATTATAAGAGAAGCGTCAGTGACATAAAATATAAAGGTCTCAAGGATCCTCAGGCTAAAAAATATGCCATAAAATAGTAATGAGTATTGTATTGTTCGGTTCAATGCTGGTTTGACCAAACTTTAGACACCTCAAATAATTTTTTTTCCCTCTAGTCCTAACCCTATCGCCAACCATAGCACTAAGTTCGGGGTAAGGTTAGGGTTCTTTACGGTGTTTTAAGGGTTAACTGATCTCCCAGTGGCTCTTCCAGTCCAATGTCGGTAATGTTGGACTCGGGCTTGGACTGACCCTCAGGAGAATAGGGAAAATCCCCCTTTTCATGGAGAAAGGCAGGAAGAAAGCAAGAGGTATGTGTGGTATGTGCAGTCATGTACAGTAGCTGAAGTGTGGGTCCTAAGAATTAACTCCACTGGTGGGTCCTAAGAATTAACTCCACTGGTGGGACCTAAGAAACGACTCCACTGGTGGTCCCCAATAATCACCTCCACTGGTGGCCCTAAGAATCATCTCCACTGGTGGCCCTAAGAATCATCTCCACTGGTGGCCCCAATAATCAACTCCACTGGTGGACCCTAAGAATCACCTCCACTGGTGGGCCCCAAGAATCAACTCCCCTGGTGGGCCCTAAGAATCATCTCCACTGGTGGGCTCAAAGAATCAACTCACCTGGTGGGCCCTAAGAATCACCTCCACTGGTGGGCCCTAAGAATCAACTCCCCTGGTGGGCCCTAAGAATCATCTCCACTGGTGGGCCCCAAGAATCAACTCACCTGGTGGGCCCTAAGAATCACCTCCACTGGTGGGCCCTAAGAATCAACTCCCCTGGTGGGCCCTAAGAATCATCTCCACTGGTGGGCTCCAAGAATCGTCTCCACTGGTGAGCCCCAAGAATCAACTCCACTTGTGGGACCCAAGAATAATCTCTACTGGTGGGCTCCAAGAATCATCGCCACTGGTGGGACCCAAGAATCACCTCCACTGGTGGTCCCCAGGAGTCAACTCCACTGGTGGGCCCCAAGAATCAACTACCCTGGTGGGCCCTAAGAAACATCTGCACTGGTGGGCTGCAAGAATCAACTCCAAGGGTGGGCCCAAAGGATCAGTTCCACTGGTGGGCCGCAAGAATCAACTCCAGTGGTGGCCCCAAGAATCAACTTGACTGGTGGGCCCCAAGAATCAACTCCACTGGTGGTTCCAAGAATCAACTCCACTGGTGGGCCCCAAGAATCAGCTCCACTGGCAGGAACCAAGTATCAACTCCACTGTTGGGCACAAGAATCAACTCTACTGGTGGGCTCCAAGAATCAAGCTCCATGTGGCCTCAAGAATCAACTCCGTAGTGGCCCCAAGAATCAGCTCCACTGGTGACCAAGAAACCCTCCACTGATGGGCCCAAGAATCACCATGGTGGGCCCAGAAACTCCACTGTGGCCCCAAGAATCAGCTCCACGAGTGGGCCTCAAGAATCAGATCCACTGGTGGGCCGCCAATCATCAACTCCACTGGTGGGCCCCAAAAATCACCTCCACTGGTTGGCCCCAGGAATCAACTCCACTGGTGGGCCCCACGAATCAATTCCACTGGTGGGCTCCAAGCATCCCAGTCCATTACTGGTAGTCAGGCAGCTGTGACTAGACTGGGTACCAATCTCTGGGAACTGTAATGGAATCCACACTGGTTATCACTCTATGTCTCAGGTGAGCTCCATTTTTTATGAATAGTTTCTGACGTTCTCTAAATATTGTAGCTTGATTTATATTGCCGCGGCGAGTCATCGTATATGTTACTGTGCAGACTATGGAGAAGATAGATGGCTCCGGCAGTTACTGTTAGCAGAGGCAGTGAACGAGGGCAGCTCCCGGCTCACACGAGACATTATCTCTGCACAAATCCCCCATCAAGACGTTGACTAATACAAATGAGCAACAACACAATTCGTACAAATTGCCTGCGGGCGCTGCGCGCAAAAGAAGCATTTCCTCGTCAGGTCTTTAGTGGTAGAGAGTGCGGGAAGCTGGGAAATGAAATCTGAGAGACCAGAGGCGATTACTGAGGATAATGGACGATCACCGAATTGTGCTCTTAAAGGGCCCCTTTGCCCAATTACAACGTAACAATAGAATTGGTGGAACCCTGCTGATCATAAAGGGTTCTTAGCACTTTTAGATACATCCTATTCACTTCTGTGGGTCAGAGGTTCCCAGCAGTTGGATGGATGGTTTTGATGGGATACCACTTTAACGCTTTAACCCCTTCCCTACTGAGCCAATTTTTTTCGTTATGTTCTTTTTTTCCTTCCTGCTTTTAAAGAGCCGTAACTTTTTTATGTTTCTGTCTATTTTGTCGTATTGGGGCTTGTTATTTGCGGGATAAAATAATATTTTTTATGGTGCCATTGACAGCACCATATACCTCAAAAAAAAAATGTGGGAAAATAAAAGTAATTGCACCATTTTTACAGAGGTTTTGTCACGTTCGCGCCAGGCAGACCCTCTGCATCGGGTTCTGGTCGCCGTACATTTTCTCCTAGTGCGAACTCTGGTTGCAAACTTTGTATGTCTAATTGATTTCTGGCCAACGCCCGTGGCTACAAAAATTTTTAGCACTTTTTGGGGTTAACTGGTTCTCTTGGTGATGGACAGTTCCTTCTTCCTATCACTTCTGCTCTTCTTCATCCCCTTCCCTGTTTATAGTCTCTGCTTCCTGTCTTCTTTGCCTGCTATATGGTTTCCTTTCCCAATAGGTAGCCTGTATGCTCATTTGACTTTCTGTGCTCTTTGACTCTTGCTTCTTTTTTGTCTCATGTTTCTTTACTGCGCTGCCCGTTTGTTACTGACCTGGCCTGCCTGACTTCTCTTGTTTGTTCCGTGTTCGTTTGTCTTCGTCTGTGTTTCACTTAGTCAGAGCAGTCATCAGTCTTCAGGTTGGCGCTGACCTGGTAAGGAGTCGGGGTCCCCAAGAGGCAGGGACAGAAGTTGGGACCAATGTCAGGGCCTCACTCGTCTGTGTCTCTGTGTGTGCCCTGACTGTCCCTGACAGGTTTAGGGAATTCGCTGTGCGGTGTAAATATTCTGCAGGTCGGTGCGATTCTGGTGATAGCAAATGTGTAGGGTTTTTGTTATGTTTTATCACTTTGAAAAAACATATAAGCATTCTCCACTTTTTAACTTTGTGCTGCGGAGCCATTTTCTACGGCCAATAACCCTTATATTCTTTCCACCTATGGACCTGGTTGAAGGCTCATTTTTTTGCAGACCAAGGTGTAGTTTTTATTGGAACCATTTTGAGATAAATGCGAATTTTGGATTACTTTTGTCTTTCCAGTTTTTTACCGATGAAAAATGACCCAAAAGAACACTTTTGGCATTGGGAATATTTTTTCTTCTAACTCATGGGATAAACACGGTGGTATCAATTATGGGAGACCTGTATGATCGGGTTCTTCACCCTTTCCTGGAGTAAAATGCGCCTAAATCAGCGGCTACAATGTCTAATGTGCCTAATAAATGTGTTAGGCGCTTTGTTCGAAAGACAACAGTTTTTAATGCGCTAACATGAGGGGGTGTTCTGGGGGCGTCGCACCACACTCGTAATATTAGACACATATATGAATGTGGTTCGGCAAAGCTAGCCGCAGTACTGCTCGGACAGGCAGACCTATGTAAATGTGCTCTACCTGAGCCTGAGGAGTCAACGTGAAGCTGGATTTATTTAGTGCAAAAAATGTCCAATATTTCTCAACTTCCACCAGTGCAATAATAAAAAGTAATTTATGATAATTATCAAACTACAGAAAATTTAATTATTTAAATTTTATGAAAAATGTTATCATATAAAATTAATATAAAATATATAATATCCCAAAAATATAAACATGTCTCCTATAAAATGTATTTAAATTTAATAGAATCTAAAACTAATTTTACATTAAAAAACCCATTGATGATGTTGTTCAAATTTTAAAATTTTTTATTGAAGTGGAGCAAGATTTGCTTTTAGGGCAAAAAATGTCCAATATTTCTCAACTTTTACCAGCACAATAATAAAAAGTAATTGTTGATAATTATCAAACTATAAAAAATGAAATTATTTAAATTTAATAAAAAATGTTTCATATAAAAATAATCTAAAAATATAGAATATCCCAAAAATATAAAAATCTCTCCTATAAAATGTATTTAAAATTTATAGAATCTGAAACTAATTCTACATTAAATAACACACGAAATGTGTTAAAAATTTTAACTTTTAATTTACTACAAAAAATGGGGAAAATTATTTTTGCTCCCTCTCCCCCTTTATTCTACATAACAAGAGGGGCACAGCACAAAAATTGCGGGGACCTGTGGTTCCCCCAAGCGGATCAGTCCCAAGTTTCTATCATGCATGCTTTTCTAATGACTTCTCTTATTTCCAGCCTATCTGTAGCCTTTATACATGTTTGGGGCATTAGTAATGCACCCAAGTTCCATAATGCACCAAACACACAGGCGGGGAACTTTAGACGATATTTATGACACACAAAAACCCTTTCAACATTTGGGCATTATAACTGAAAAACAGTAAAAATGAACTTTTTGGGGCGCTTTAAAAATTCGTACATTTTTCCCTATGGTCTTTTTTTTTTCTATTTTAAAAAGACAAAGGGGGGGGTTTGGGAAAATTTTTAAACCTATTTTTTATTTTTTTTTTAATTTTGAAAAAAAATTTTTTGGTTTTTTACTGTAGTAACTCTAGGGAAATTTAAAACCACTGGGGGGGCCCCAACACTTGTGCTTTGGGAAATAGATAATGCAAAAGGGGGTGTAAAAATATGGCATTTTATTCCTCCCATAGCCTAGGGACGGGTTTGTAATAGAATTTGTAACATGGAAAAGGCCTTTAGACAATCGCCCCGGCACCCGCGATCTTGTAAACAGGGGGAAGGATTGGTGGGGTCAGGGAGGGGAAATTGGGCTCAGCTGCCCTTCATTCTTTATAGAAAATTTCTGAAACTGGGGGTTTAAAAACAGCGGGGATGGGAGAGGCCCTAGGGCCCCCTGCTGTTACAGGTGGGTTTTTGGCCAAAACCCGCGATGATGTGCCCGCGGGCTTACCCCCCTTTTACCCCTAAAATGTCCAAAAGGGTTTTAGGCAGTGAGGCAGTGAAAGGGGCAGGAGGAGCATCCCGTGGCCCCCCCGGGGGCCCCCGGCCCCCCGAAATGGGTTCTCTGCACACCCGGGCCCTGCGTCCCGACCCCAACCCAGAAAAAGGCCCGGGAGCTGGGGACTAATGCCCCCGACTCCCGGGGGTTTCGCGGTGCAGCGGAGCCCCAGGGCCAATTTGCGCTGCGCTCCGCTGAACCCGCCCGGGGAGGTTTAATGCATTAGGGGCCCCAGCCCGCCGGGGCCCGGCCCCTTTCTGCTGATGTAGGCGGGGCGGTGACGTCACTTCCCCCCCGCCCCCTATGCCGGGGGGCAGGAGCCGGGGGGGAGCTTTGGGCGGGAGGGGCCCCAGGCCAGGGAAGTGATTTATTTTTTTTTTTTTTTAATATATAGGGGGCCCTGACCCCGCCCTTTTCCAAAGGGGGGGCCCCCCCCGCTGCCCCATCACTAAAGGGGGGCAAATGGGCCTGCCCCATCTCCTTTGGGGGGGCCCTGGGGGCCCCGCCTATCACTAAAAAGGGGGGCCCCCGGGGCTGCCTATAAAAAAAGGGGGGCCCTTGGGGGCTGCCTATCACCCAAAGGGGGGCCCCGACTGCCCCATTTACTAAAGGGGTCCGCTGCCTAAACAATAAAGGGGGGCCCCCGGCCTGCCTATCACTAAAAGGGGGGGCCCGGTGCTGCCTATCACAAAAGGGGTCCCCGGTGCTGCCTATCCCCTAAAGGGGGGCCTTACTGGGCCCATCACAAAAAAAGGGGCCCTGGCGATGCCTAAACACTAAAGGGGGTCCCTTTGGGGCATCCTACTCTAAAGGGGGCACTTTGGGAATGCCAACCCCTAAAAAAGGGGGCCCCCGGCGTGCCTATCTTAAAAGGGGGTCCCTGGCCTGCCTTCACTAAAGGGGTCCCTGGCCTGCCTATTTTCCCAAAGGGGGTCCCTGGCGCGCCTATCACTAAAGGGGGCCCGGGGCTGCCTATAACTAAAGGGGGGCCCCGGCTGCCTAACCCTCCAAAAAGGGGGCCCTGAATCTACCTAACCCCCTAAAGGAGGGGGCCCCGACTTACCTTTAACCCCCTAAAAAAGGGGGCCCCCGACTCCACCTAACCCCTAAAGGAGGGCCCTGACCGCCTACCCAAAATAAAGGGGACTCATGGCTAGGTTTCCCAAACCCAACCCAACCCGGGGGTGGCTCCCAAATTAACCGGCGGGGGTTACCTACCTAAAAAAAGGGCCCTTTTAATTACCGGGGGCCCCCTTTTCCCATTTTTTTTTTTTTTTTTTTTTCCCCCTTTTTATTAATTTTTAAAAAATTGGGGAAAGGGGGCAAACCCCAACCCCCTTTTAGCATTATCTCCAGGGGGGTTTGGTCCTCTCCCCCCCCCTCCAAACCCCCCCGGATACTAGGCCCCAAGTTATGGCTTGTAACCCCCTCTCCCCCCCCCCTGGGTAAATTTGACAGAGGTGGGAATAGGTTTTAAAAAAATTTCCTTTTAAAAAAG
>JAODAL010053943.1:0-24944 GCA_025379985.1 Phyllomedusa bahiana | reverse complement strand
ATACTGATAATAAAAGTGGAGTTTTGCACCTAACAAAGAGGCCTGCAATTACTAGAAATGATGTGTATCCAATATAAGTTCAGGCTGCCCAATATCCAGGAAATAGTTCAATAGCAAACTGTTAATAATAAAGATATTGCAGTGCAATGTCTACACTAAGTCTTGGTGAACTTTATCCAGTGGTCTTTATAGATAGAGCTTGTCTGTGTTGGCCCGCGCTCCCCCTGTGACTTTACAGCGGTAGATGCTGCTTTAAAATTCTCTAGCTAACTACATAAAATCTTCAAATCTCTAATCTAACTAAATTGGAAGGATCACAGCTAATAGTAGAGGTTTCTCTGTGCAGAAATAGACTTTTTCGCTGAGCTGTTTGGCCACAGGCAGAGCGCACGTCCTATTCTTATGAGACGCTGAGAGACACTAAGGCTGAACAGGAAACGCTGTTCTATGTAATACGAGGTCATGTGATTTTTCCAGCCAATCGCAACCATACACATCCCAGTCATGACGTCGCACACACATCTCACCCTGCTCTATTCTGTAATCTGATTTGCTGGCCGGCAAAATTACAGGAAGCGCCGAAAATGCCGCGATCTTAATAGATGATGCACAGATTTTAACCTTAATTATCGCATGATCTGAAAATTTCGATCACCATAAAAACCTTGCCGATTTCAACTTTGTCGATAAAAATCGCTCAACACTATAGATGACACGTTAATGATATGGTGTGGTGATGTGTCCTCCGTACCGGATTTTGTTAATTATATTAACACTAATTCAGATAACCTACAGTTTACATTTCATTGTGATTCCAATAATATTTCCTTCTTGGATCTTTTTCTTTCTGTCGATTCCCAATCCAACCGCATTCATACTTCTACCTATAGAAAATCTATTTCAGGGAATGCGATACTACATGCATCCAGTTGTCATCCTAGACATGTCATTAAGAACCTGCCTGTAGGAGAATTTGTAAGAGCCAGGCGCACATGCAATAATGATGTAGTTTTTAATAATGAAAAAATTCTCATTAGGGAGAGATTAAGTAGGAGAGGCTATTCCCCAAAAGACCTTACTCGGGCTGTGAGGATAGCGGATACTAGAAACCGTAATAATTTACTCAACAAAACTGTCAAAAAATCTCAGGACAAATTTAAAACAAATGTATATTTCAGTACAAGATATAGCAAACAATACAATCAGGTTGTTAATTTAGTTAAAAAATATATGACTATCTTGTATACTGATCCTGTCTTGAAAAACATATTGGAGAAGGGTTGCAGTTTTATATCCAAACGTGCACACACTTTGGGAAACTCCCTTTCACCTAGTTTGTATTGTCCAACTACAAATTCTTCCTCTTGGTTGAAATTCAAGGGCTGCTATAAATGTGGTGTGAATAGGTGCACTCTATGTCCGTACAAGGATAAATGTACATTTTTTTCTTCCAGTATAACAGGACAACAATATCCTATTAAAACACTCATTAATTGCTGTTCAACATATATCATTTACATGATCTATTGCACAGAATGCAATTTACAATATATTGGGTGTACCACCCGGGCTCTCTTTACTAGAATACGGGAACACATTTATGACATAGGACACATTGGTTTAAGATCCGTTTCAGGAGCCTCTCGACATTTTCGAGACATGCATTCTGGCTCTATAGCAAGTTTAAGGGTTAAAGCTCTGGAAAGGGTTAATCGTCCCACCAGAGGTGGAGACTGGAGAAAGCTTTTATTAGATAGAGAAGCCTTTTGGATTCTGTCACTCAACACATGTTTTCCAAAAGGCTTAAACTATAGATCTGATCTTTTATATGTTTATTGATGTTTCTATCATGCATAATATGTGTGCTTTTTCTATTGTTACTTTGGATATTAAGATAAGTTCATTTTCCAATTCATACGCTTTTTGCACATGTTTTGCTTTGACCTCTTAAGGGTTAATGTTCATCTGTTTATGATTACTGGTCTATATAAACATGTTGGATGTTTGAGCTAGCTGTGTTATGACTAAGGGTCCTTTCTGCAATGTAGACCCGAAACGCGTCAATAGCTTTACCATGCTTGTTCTTTGATTTTATTTTTTCTACTATGGGACAATAAAGTTAATGTTTTTTACCTATGGAGTGCTGAACCACCTCTCTCACGCTGTTTCCTGGAATTGCTTCAAAAACTAAATTTCTCATCCGTGTAACTTTTGAATGGTTTGATTGTGCTCGGTGAATCTCAGTTTGGCGCAGATAGCGCACTTGTATGATATTTTGTAGAAAACTATCAATTCCTAGTCCTACTGGGCAGTTGTAAATCCCTGGGACTGAAGGAAGAACACTGTTGATTTTGTCTTTCGGTTCTTCCACCAGACCGCATTTCACAGGTATTCGCTTCGAACAATTCTGTTTCTAATCCTAGTTGGCTGTAGGAAATTAGAGGGATTTAAGAATAGCTGTGATTTGCTGTCTTTCAATAAGAGACTGTCAAAAACTCTTCCATACCTTTTTTAAATTTTTATCTTTCTGAACTTGGAGCGAAATGCAGGTGGTAAGCGAACAAAGAGGGGTGTAGGACATGGGGTAGAGGTACGAGAGAAGGTGCTCCTTCCATTGCTGGCGACAACACGCAAGCCAGCGGATCATCGGTTGCAGGAACATCAGGCCTCTCATCGCTGGGTTGGTGCCCTGTGAATCTCAGTAACAAACAGCGCCGCCAATCTGTTCTTCAGTGGTTAATGCAACCTGCATCCAGCAGTCTTACCTCCTCGTCCTCCCAGTCATGGGCACAATTGTCGTCATCATCATCGTCATGTGGGTCATGTGGGTTTTTGGGTCATGCTGCTGTCCAGGACAGGGATAGTCAATGTCCAGTTCAACTCAAATGGTGGTTCAAAGACTCCTTTTTCCGTCACTTTTTAATCTGTGGATTATACAGCTTTATTGGTCATACTTCGGTCCAGGACAGGTATAGTCAATGTCTAGTCCAACTAAAATGGTGGTTGAAAGACTCCTTTTACCGGCACTTTTTTAATCTGTGGGTCAGACAGGTTTAATGGTCATACTGCGGTACAGGACAGGTATAGTCAATGTCCAGTTTAACTAAAATGGTGGTTCAAAGACTCCTTTTTCTGGCACTTTTTAATCTGTGGGTCAGACAGGTTTAAGGATCATGCTGCGGTCCAGGACAGGTATAGTCAATGTCCAGTTCAACTAAAATGGTGGTTCAAAGACTCCTTTTTCCGGCACTTTTTAATCTATAGGTCATGTAGATTTAAGGGTCATGCTGCGGTCCAGGACAGGGATAGTCTATGTCCAGTTAAACTATAAAGATGGTTCAAAGACTCCTTTTTCTGGCACTTTTTAATCTGTGGGTCCTGCAGGTTTGATGGTCAAGCTGCGGCCCAGGATATGTATTGTCAATGTCCAGTTCAACTAAAATGGTGGTTCAAAGACTTTTTAATCTGTGGGTCAGACAGGTTTAAGGGTCATGCTGTGGCCCAGGACAGGGATAGTCAATGTCCAGTTCAAGTAAAATGATGGTTCAAATAATACTGCCTTCTGGCACTTTTTAATTTGTGGGTCATGCAGGTTTAAGGGTCATGCTGTGGTACAAGACAGGGATAGGGAATAGTCTGTGACTTTTTTTCTTGTTGCCTAATTGTGTTGCCTAAGATGTAGCACGTATCCAGTTTACTGTTGTGGATGTTAATTCCAACTTCTCTAGCCCTTTTTGGGTGTAAGAATGAAAGCGTTGTTCCTCTCCCATAGACTTTAATAGTCATCGACGATAATCTGTTATCGACTATCGGAAATCGTCATGATAATTGCCGATATTAACTATCGAATCGATAACGATAGTTGACACAATCGCTCATCACTAGTGAGGAGTACAAAAATAAGTGTTTCTGCCTACAGTTAAGCATGGTGATGGAAGTGAAAATTCCTAGCTACAAGGTACTATGCATTGATTTAAAAAAACTGTGCAGATAAGCAGAGTGCAAAACCAAAATTGAGGCAGTCACTCCCCCATACAGTCTAGAAAAACAATGTTTGGTCTGCACATTTTAAAAATGAGCATAGGTGCAAGCTGGTGTGGCAGATATTCCATTAAGGTACACTATTCAGCAATAAAAACAAAAAAATTTTAAAAACACAATAAAAATTCCAGCACAATACTGCATTATAAACAAAAAAATATAGGGATTATTGGAAAACTATTTCTGCTACTTCAGACACATGAAAATTTCTTTGGAATCTTCTGTCCCTGAAATGTGGAGGTCTGGACAGGCACCGAGATAGGTAAAATATAGAGTAGTTTCCCAGCTCTATTAAGGTCTCCTTGCCGACGGCAGATGGGCTTATTACAGTTTTAATCAAAAATTTACACTAAGAACCTCAAATTTGTATGTAAAGTAGCAGAAATGCTTTTATAATGATTCCAACATTTCTTTTCACTGTTTTTTAGTGCTAGTAGAGTGCTGCTAATATTGGGTTATGTTTGTATTTTGCTGCCACACCAGCATGCACCTATGCTCATTTAAAAAAAAAAAAAAAAGTTTTTGGATGTGCAGACCAAATATTGTTTTTCTGGACTGTATGGTGGAGTGGTTGCCCTCATTTTGATGTTTGCACTCTGCCATCTGCACAGGTTTTTAAATCAATGCAGAATACCTTGGAGATACCATAAGCTGTAAGAAACTACAATTTGTGTTGCTAAATATGCTTTACGTGGGAGAACAATATTTGCAGTTTTTAGTTGCTATGGACCTGCCTCAATAAAGGGCAGCCGGGAATGAACAGAATTAAAATTTTTACTCCAGCTGGGGCCCGGTTGTAAACAGTAAGTTACCATACGTTACTGTTCATCATCGACTGGCATTGCCAGTGTTGGAACCGGATGCGCAACAGGATGTTATTACAGGGCAAGGACGGCAGTGGCTTTAAATTACGTTATTCCATTCACTGTCGGCTGTGCCTTAGCGTAGCAAAGTGCCATCAGCAGGGATTTGGCTAGTATTCAAGGCCTTGGACCTACGAGGTATTGGCCGTGAGTCATGACATAGGTGACGCAATGATGTCATATCATCGTCAAGCTTCACTTGAAGAAGCCAGCGCAGCTCATCATGGGAAAGCAGATACAGATGAGTTTCTTTTTTTTTCTTTTTAACTAATGGGGCTCTACATACCTAGCTAGCGGGGGCCCACATATCATCTACCTAGCTGTGGCCTACAAACTTACCTAGCTGTGGCCTACATACCTACCTACCTGGGGTCTGTCTACCTACCTACCTGGGGCCTATGTACCTACCTAACTTGAGTGAGTCTAGCTACCTACCTAACTGTGACCTACCTACCCGGGATCTATTTGCTACCTAACTGGGGCCTACCTAGTTGGGTGTGACTATCTCCTTACCTGGGGCATACCTAACTGGGGCCAATATTCCTATATGGTTCTTAGATACATACAACACTGGGGGTTTCTGGCCCAAAATGGGGGTCCTATTACAGTTGGTACCTACCTTCCTTGGGAATTATTGGGACCTTTCTAACCTTACTGGGGTACCCCACTGGGGGCCTGCTTCTGCCCCTTCCCGGGCTATTAACCCACCCACTGGGGCTACCCTAAGCCCACCTATCTACGTGGTACTTACCAAACAATCTGATGTCTGCCTACCTGAGGTCTACTGACCTACTTACCTACTTGTGATCTGCCTACTTACCTTTGACCTACCTACATACATATCTAGGTCCTACCTACTGACTATCTGTGGCCTTTCTACCGACTCAACTTGGACCTACGTACCTACTTGTGACCTACCTTCTTACCTGGGGCCTATCTACCTACCTATCTGAGGCCTACCTACCTAAGGCCTACCTACATACCTATCTGGGATCTACCAACCTACCTAGAGCCTACCAAACTATCTAACTGGGCCTACCTACATGCCTGGGGCCTTGTCTACCTACCAACCTACCTCGTAATGTGATACTGAGGGGTACAGGAAATAGCTGTTGCACAGTCTGCAGGGGTTAGTCATCTGTTCCTCCCCATCCCTCCTAGAAGACTGTGCCTTTAAACTGAGGCCTGTACCCACTTTCCAACCCATGGGGAGTTTGTACAAAGATGGGAGACAGTGAGGGAGGAGCTGGAAAAGTAAGCATTCTAAGATATTTTGGCACAAATTCTGCAAGAATGATTGATGGCTGGGAGAAGTCATCATGGCAATTTGGATTGAATGCAGAAGAAAGGGGAACGAGAACGACTAATCAGAGAAGACATCTCCTATGAGTCACTGGATGTAACTGCACTGCAATAACTTATATGTCTGGAGAGCGTCTGTGTACAATTGGTATCTACCACTATATGCTCAATGTATGGTGGCAATATAAAGTCTGCAAGGCTGATATACACTGGAATCTACCACTATATGGTCACAGGTGTGGTGGTAATATACAGTCTGCAGAACCTGTGTACACTAGTATTTACTACTATATGGTTAGTGTATGGCAGTAATATACATTCTGCAGTGCCTGTGTACATTGGCATCTACCACCAGATGGTCACGTTATGGTGGTAACATACAGTCTGCAGAGCCTGTATACAGTGATATCTACTATTATATGGTCACTGTATGAGGGCAATATAGAGTCTGCGGAACCTGTGTATAACTGGTATATACTACAATATGGTCACTATATGGCACTAATATTGGTCTTTGTATTTTGATCTTTATTCATTATTAGTATAGGGGAATTATTCAGTCACTATGTGGTGGTAATTTTAGGTTGTGTTCTGGTGGTATACTTAGGTCTTTATGTAGTAGTGTTATTGGTAATGTTGGTCTTGGTATAGTAGGATTTGCTTTGAAGAAGAATGATGGTGATATCTATGGTGGGGTATTTACTACTTGTATTTTCTATGAACTGCATAACTATTATTAAGAGGTACTGGTAGAAGTTTGTTTTTGGTGGAGGGACTAGCAGTGAGGTGCCCCCATCCAAAAGTTCGTTATGGGGCCAGCCTTCTCCCTTTACCCCCCTGGTTGTATAAAATAAACATTAGTAAAAAAATTAAATAAATGTAATTATGTAAATCATCATTGAATGAAATGCCAGTTTATCTTAACCTGTGTCATAAAAAAGCTTTAACATCTTACAAAGTTGAAGAGTTAATTTTTTTTTAAAGATATATTGTTTTCTTATATAGTATTATCCTTTATATTTTTACTATTAATATTTTATTTTTATTTATTATTTTATATATATTGCCAGTATTTTATAAATTTTTATTTTTAGATCATCTTACTTATAAGTATATTTATTTATTTATTTATTTATTTATATACTTTATAAATTGTGATTTTTAGATCATATATATATTTATATATGATCTAAAAATCAAAATTTATAAAATATATAAATAAATAGTTTTAGATATAAGCAATCAAAGTATATAAAATACTAGCAATATGTAAAAAAATGTAATATCATATATATATGTGAATTTAAAGATTCAAATTTATATAAAATGCTGGAAAATATATGAAAAATAAAAAATGATAATTGTTATATGTGAAAATATTGTTTTTTTTACATAGTATTATCCTTCATATTTTTGCTATTATTTAATTTTTTATATATGTAACTTATATATTTTGATCATATATATATATATATATATATATATATATATATATATATATATATATATATATAATATATATATAATGATTTAAAAATCTAACTATATCTGAAATACTAGTAATATATTAAAAATAAAATAATAATAATATACAAACACAAATCCCTCAGGTTAATAAAGATAATGCAAGTATTAAAATGCTAAGTATAGCAATCATGTTATCCTGCCTCATCTCTGAAAGGGCTGCAATAAGCAGTTTACTGTGACTGAGCAGACTGCTGTACAACGCTAAGTAATGCAGATAGCAACGTTTAAGCAGTAGGTTTTATGATAATACAGAGATAAAATATGTTTGCTTTGTATTTTGTAACGATAATTGTGTTTGGATTAAAAGGGCTAAGATTTAAGACATTGGTTCAGTGGCCTCTTTCTGCGGCTACATGCTTTCTTTATAGTCCACCGTGCACACAGAGTATTAAGCCATTCAACACAGTTGTGAAAGTATTTTAACAAGGGCATTTACTATTCTTTCTTCTTGAAGCATAATTTATCAAAGTTACCCATTGAAACCTTCTCAGTCAGGTTTCTTTCAAATGCTAACATTTCCTACCCATAAACCAAAACATTTGTCCTACAGCCATCAAATAAAGATAGGAGACTGATGAGGGTGATTGATTTGAAGGGTAATTTGAATAGGGTATGTTGTCCACATCCTTTTAGTGATGCCACAATGACAGGTCTGACTACTTTCAATGATGTATTACCAAGAAAAACAGAGGGGGATACAGTTAACAAGTTCCATTGCCCTTTATCACATTTGTCTAATTACATGCAAATAAAGAGAGCTAAATCTAGCTTTGGGCTGAAGGCTTTAAGACACTATCTGTACTAATTAAATTCAACAGATTCCGCAAAAAAAAAAAAAGAGTACAACAATGACCCATTCCAGCTGTAAAATATTATAATTAAGTGATACTTTCTTTGAAACTTTTTCATAAAGTTGTAATTGATCATTCACATGTTGTGTTTTAGACAATTATTTTATTACAACCTTATTGTTGTAATATGATGTCATAAGACTGGGACATAATTTAAACATTAGAATTACAATATATATATATATTACTCATATATAAAGGGGTAAGTCTGATATGTGTATTTATGCCTTATTTTCAATAATACCATGCATACAGAATATGGTGTATAGGAGAAATGTATATACTGCAGTAAAAAAAAAAAACCTTTGCCAAAATAAAGCTAACAATCTATATACTTATATGCATATAAACATAGAAATTTACTTTTAATTATGACTTGTTATATGTTTATATTACATGTATTCGTTTCAATAAGACAAAATATTAAAAATCATGACCAGTATCAGTGATTACCATTATTTTATTATTATTATTATTATTATTATCATTTATTTTAAAGTGCCATTGATTCCATGGCGCTGTACATTTGAGGGGGGTCACATACATGAAGTCAAGTGGGTACAATAATGACAATGAATACGTATAACTAGTACAGAGGGAGAGAGGACCCCTGCCCCGCAAGGCTTACAATCTACAAGGCGGAGGGAAGAGACAGGAGGAGAGGGGCAGACATTTTGTGGGTAGTAGAGTGGCAGCAGGTTATTGTAGGTTATAGGCAATCCTGAAGAAATGGGTTTTCAGGTTGCTTTTGAAGCTGGTGAGAGTGGCAGAGAGTCTGATGTGTTGGGGCAGTGCATTCCAGAGTGTGTGGGAAGCGCGAAAGAAGTCTTGGAGACGGTTATGTGAGGAGCTGATAAGAGGAGAACAAGAAGAAGGTCCTGTGAGGAGCGGAGATTGCGTGAGGGAGATAAACTGGAGATTTGGGCAGAGATTTATGGAGGGAGAGGGTTATGGAGAGCCTTGGGAAAGGGCATGGTTAGCAAATTGAAATGAATTCGCGAGCTATTGGTAGCCAGTGAAGGGATTTGAAAAGAGGGGAGAGGCAGAGGGGTAAGCGAGGGGAGAGGTGGATAAGACGGGGAGCAAGTTGAGAAAGGTTTGAAGGGAGTAAAATGCTAATGGGAGGGCCACAGAGAAGTGATGTTTTCAGTATCAAGGAGGGAGACGACAAGGGCATTGACGAGCATTTTAGTGGTGTCAAAGTTGAGGAACGAACGGATGCGAGAGATATTTTTCAGGTGGAAGTGGCAGGCAGAGGTGAGGGTTTGGATGTGTGGTTTGAAGGACAGAGCGGAGTCGAGGATTACCCCAAGGGAGCGGACTTGCGGAACAGGTGAGATTGTACAGCCCTTGACAGTGATAGAGAGATCAGGTGGAGGGATGGAGGGGGACGGTGGAAAGATGATGAATTCTATTTTCTCCACATTTAGTTTTAGGAGACGGGAGGAAAAAAATGGAGGAAATGGGCGATAGACAGTCTGGGATTCGGGAGAAAAAGAGGTGACATCTGGGCCGAATATAAAGCTGGGTGTCATCAGTATACAGGTGATAATGAAAGCCATGTAAGCTATGAGTTGACCCAGACCAAGGGTGTAGATAGAAAAGAGTAAAGGACCCAGGACTGACCCCTGGGGGACACCAACAGAGAGAGGCCGGGGGGAGGAGGTGGAGCGAGAATGATTTTTATTATTATGATTTATTATTTATTAAAAATCATGATCATGCAAGACGTATTAACATTAAAGTACAATACCACTAAAAATATGAAAAACACTGTCAATTTCAATGATTATCTGTATATGTGACAGGGCAACTTTGTACTTTTCAAAGGTAGAAATTTACATTAAAATGTACATAGCATTTATATTGTTTGTGATTTGCTGAATATTATGTATGCATCATTAAAATTCTATAATGTACCCGTTTTCATCAACAATCATACAATCTACATTTAAATATGAACCTTTTGTAGTGTTAATGTGCCGTAATGGCGCACTGATCTCAAAAAGCCATTTAACGGGTTGTTTGGGTCATTTTAGTAAAATCTTTTTAGGATTCTGCTGCCTTGATAAAATAAAAAAGCTAATACCTCTCCTGTCATCTGCGTTCCAGTTTTACTACTGTCTGCCGTTTCTGTTGCAGCTGCTGATTGGCAGCTGCAGTCATGGGCCATTTTCTTGATTTCTACATCCAGCAATGAATAGTCAAGAGCTGGATATAAGCAAAAGGCCTGCAGAAACAATGGAGAGTAGGCATGCCGCTTAGGAACAGGTTAGGGATATTAGCTGTTTCCATTTTAATCAGAGAAGCAATACCTAAAACATTTATAAAATTACCCCGGACAACCGCTTTAAGAGTGCTTGAGAGCATTTCATTCTTTCAATCTTTACTGCATCAGAATGCAGATCTACATTTTGCTCACAGTAACTGTATTGATGCTAGGATTGGGAATAGGAATCCAAGGTATTTATGAAATGAACTGGCTACTCCCTCTTTACACCACTGCCTGACTGTGATTGACAGATTTCTCTGAGACACAAAAAGGTAGAGAGCACACTTAGAGCTGCAGCAAGACTAATCAGAAATGAAATGCCTTTGTGACCAGTGTCTTCTGGTCATAAAGGGGTTGAAAGAAAAAAAAGAAAAAAAAACTTTAGTCATCTTTGAAATGGACTCCGTTCCTGCAACAACATTGCTCCCAGTTCTCTGTGCAGATAGTTACGTTTATCAGTCATGTGACGCTGCAGTAAATCACCTCTGTGGTCATTTGCTACTCATACAGGAGACGACTCCTAAAGCCACTAACTGCAGCATCACATGACCACTGAATGTGTCCTCTGTTGGGAGCACTGGAAGCAGTGCTGGCATTGGAACAGCCTGTGTTTTAAAGGTGTTACGTTTTGTTTGTTTTTGTTTTTTTTATTTTAACACTTTTCTGACCAGCAGACACTAAAAAAAGAATGGAAAGAATGGACAACCTCTTCAGTTTACGAACTAAAAGTTTGGGTTTTTTTCGGTATCTAATAATAAGAACAATTTAACAAAACAAAAAAAAGGTTTTTAGGGCCCAAAAGGGGGATTTTTCCGGGGACTAATTTTTTTAACCAGATATTGTAGAATCTTGAGTATTTTATGAAATTGCTCCTCACACTGGCAGTCATTGTAAAAATCTAGCAAAAAGATGGGTAGCATACAGCAATGATACTGTCATCACTGTGCTTGATTTTCATTGTTGTCATCTCAAAACCTCAGCAATAAATTACAGTTGTGGATACAGTAAAACACCCTCATGTGATTTCAGCATGGTTTCCACTTAACAATATTTCATTGTGTTGCCTGTCATGGTGACAGAGTGGCATTGACAAAACACATGGCATGTATAAACTAAGCCTCAGTGAGTGCTGGCAACATGTCTATGTGATGTAACTACATTTGGCAGTGGTGGTTAACAGCTGACACACGTGTTGAGCAAAAACACTTCTGTTGTCAGAAAAAAAATAAAGCACACAAAGGTCTTCATTTGCAATTCCTCTTCCTCATCAACATAAACCGGTTGTTTATCATTTAAACCTTGCATGAATACATTACAACTCATTCCAAAGACTAACACCACCTACTGGTTATGTGTCATTACCACTGTACACAATGTCCTGCTGTGTCTTACTGCTTGTGGCAAAAAAGATTGTTTGAGCCTTCAGATTTCCCCCAATCTTTCTTTGAGACCAACTATGAAGACAAACAACCATTATCTGATCCATATGCTAAGTAGAAGCATTTATCTGTCAGTCAACACAGACCTTGTTTGCAAAACCTCCTGGTACAGGTCAATCCAAGGGAGTGGGATGAGCACATCAGAACAGGATTCCTTTTAACTAACATTTAAAATGTCTACTTCATTCACACATTTGTGTATCCACTACTGATGTGATAGCTACTAATTCATTCACCTTATTTTCTTTATTTAGTAAATAAACAATTAAGATAAAATATGTAATATCTAAGAGATTTTGAGTATCACTTGTAGGGATATTTTTTAATTTTTTTTCAGTTAATGAGTTAAATTATGGTGGTCAAATGCACACAATTAGCATAAAATTCCTAGGAATGAATGTTAACTGATTGCGAATTGAATTTTTTAATGAGCTTAATGTCATGTTATGAATTATTTACATCATGAAATATGGTAACTCTCAAGAAGCCATTCAATGTTTTAGATGTTAAAAGTCAGAGCAATAGACACAAATACATGTACAGTACCTAGGGCAAATGGAAGACTGCCCAATATAATCAACAGAGACACAAAGCATCACAGAAAAAGATCTCTTCAAATCCAAGAGATCAGTCACTGTACATACAATGGAATAAAAACAATGTAGTCAAGACAGGTCAAACATCAAGTTAAACATATTGTACATTACTTAACAAGACACTTAGGGCCACATGTATGAAAATTGTCAAGGTCTAAAACTTTCCTTGTCGCCTATAGTAACCAATCAGAGTGGGGGAACTCTGATTAATTGTTATGAGCAACAAGGAAAGTCTTAGACTTAGTTGTCATACATGTCCCCCTTAATCTTTATATAAGCCAGTTTGGTAAAGATTTGTATCCACAGGTGAATTTTAGGTGTAATGAAAAATACTATGAGAAGTTACACAGAAAATGCTCAAAATGAGTGACAATCAAGGATAAAAATGTAATTGATTTTTAACAAAATAGGTTATTCACACCTAGAAAATGCATAGTCATATTTCAAAACTTACCCATTTTTAAACATTACAATAAATGGAGATTGTATTATTATCAACAATTGTAAAGTATTAGTGCAAGCTTTGAAGTTGCAGTTGCTTCACATTATTGGGATACAATTACATCCTACAATGCGTTTCATGAAATTTCCATTCATCAGGTTGGTAAGGTAATGGTGATCACCAATCAAATTTAGGACAAAGGTCCCACATGATGGCATACATTACATTGCTTAATGATATGGCTTTCATTAAAGGGGTTGTCTCACTACAAGGATTGCTTTTTATATTAAAGATCTTGCAAAAACAAGTCACTTTGCAATATATGTCCATTAACAGTGTCCTATCTATTCCTAGATATCCTCTCTTGTATGGACTGCATCAGCTCCTCAGGTCACTATAGCTACAGACCTGTTCCATCTCTCCTGAAAGGGTGCCAGTGTTGGTTTCTATAGCTACAGACCTGGTGTCCTCAGCAGCTCGTCACTGCAGGCCAGTAGAAGCCAGTAAATGCTGAATTCAAAATTATACCAAGAAAACAAGACTGAGGGAAGATGAATGTAGTGAGATGTAGTGAGACAACAACTTTAAGAATAAAAACAAATAATAATAAAAACCATTAAATATTGAAAGTGATACAATCTTCCATAAAAGATCAACAAACTTTACTGTAATTTAATTTAAATAAAAAGATGTGAAAGTCCCATATAATTATTCTTGTGTGAGAAAAGGATGTCATTGAAAAGTTCCGGTTGTGTACAGAAGTCTTCCTTTTTTAATGGAAAGATAAAACGTTTCCACAAGGCAAATGAAATGTGTATGTCATGTGGTACCGATTCAACAAACAGAGAAAGCAATTGGCAACGGCTTTTGGATATTCCCATTGGTGTGATCATAAGAGTTGTGCCTTGCAATTGCACAACTAGATAAAGTAAGCATAACATTCATTAATAAGCCTATAATCTATCCATAACATTGCTACACTATCTAGATCTCCATTTTATACCAGGTACAGGCAGGGGTTTTCCCTGTCTTATCTAAGCTTATCTTTCCCTTCACCACTGTCCCAGCGCTGCCAATGCTCGAGTATTCCCTCTGGTCCCTCACTGATGATGTCACGCTCATGGATCATATACTGCTGCAGCCAATCACTGACCTCTGTGGTCACATGCAGTACATGCAGGCCTGTGACTCCTGTGACCAGAGTTTTATTGTAACATCATGTAATCTATGAATCAGTGAGGGACCAGGAGGGAACACTGTAGCTCTGGCAACACTAGAACAGCGGTTATGGGAGAGATAAATATGAATTCATTTTCTAGTTCAGCACAGTGGGATGTGATAGGGAGGTTTTTAAAAATCTTGGAAAACCTCTTTAAATATTGTTCATTTTCTTAAAATGTTTGCCTATCAGGCTGCATTGTGGAAAAAGCACTTCCAATGCCAAAAATGGCAAATTCATCACAAAGGAAAATATAATCTGTACAACCAACAAACAGACTTTACAATTCTTATCAACAAAAACCCCCCAGTAAAAATAATACCAAAAAGACTACAAAAGAAGCTTTATTTATCGCTAACATAAACTAGAAGATTAACTAAAAGTCCATTAATTATGCCATTTCTTTCTCCCTATCTTCCTACTTTTCCAAAAATCCCACTCATATAAACATTTAATTTCAACACCTTCATAATCTTTCTAGAGCTTGATATACCTCATAAGAGATATATCTGTGCTACGAACAGAAAACATAACGATCATTGGAAATTTGCTCATATGAACACAGGAAAGGGACAAGAAATATTACAGATTCTGAAATAAGTGTTTGTTTACAACCTTTAAATGCAGTTGTTTAGTTGGTATAATACAATATTGAAGCCTGAGCATTACACAATGAGTTCCTCATCATATGTCAAGTCATTACCACACAAGTCAGACTATAATCTATTGTACTTTAAAATTAGGAGGATAATTCCTAAAGACTTTCTTGTTGAGAAAGAGCCTAAGGGAATGTAGATATGTTTCTAATTAACAGCAATATTTAGTCTATCTGGGTTTAGTACATTAAGTAGAAAAGAGATAACTTAGAAAAGAAAAGCAGATTCTCTGTTCGTGACTTCTTAGTGAGCAGACTTAAGTGGTTTTCCAAGACTTTCAGAAACCCCGTATAGCCTTAAATTGCTTTGACATAAAAGTAAAAATTTAACCTGTACTCACTTTGCCAGCGCCCCATTGTTCAGCACCAATGTCTTTTCCATTGGTCACATGATTATGAAGCAATCATTGGCCTCATTGACTGCTAAAGCCAATAATTGGTTTATAGTCATGTGAGCACTGAATGGGATGTCACTGAAGAATTACCAGTGGGGGACACTGGGGCTCTGTCACTGCTGAAACAGTGGTGGCAGGAGAGCTGAGGACAGATTCATTTTTTTTTTATTATTTTAAAGTAGTTCCAGCAATCAGGTGCTTTCAAAAATGTAAAAAAAAAAAAACATTTTAAGGGTGTATAAACAAAAATGTAAAATGAGAAAAACTTCAGGATTTCAATTGTGAACCTAAATGTTGAAGAGCTTGAGACTTCATTACAGAAATAAAAATGAAGCATAGGTAAACCACAAATACAGCTGCACATATAATTCTATATATAAGTTCATATGTGTGCAAATAAAATAACTCCATTATGATGTATGTGGGCTACATTATGTGCAGTTGTACACCGTATCTATATATACTCGGCCATTTCAAGATGTGTTAAGATGCAGTATATTTGGTGCCTAAATTTCTGTAAATGAAAATTCACTTCATACAGGTGAAAGGGTTTTGTTTGTGTAGCAACCATACTCAATTGTGTGAAACAATGACAAAAGTGTCTGCATCAAGTCATGTATGAGAATCATCTTATTTGTATGGAAGGGGTTTATTTTCATTGTTATAAACCCCATTTTATGCATCTAATCATTTCTGACTTATGTATCATGTATTATTTTGCTTAGCTTACATATGTGATTAGGTAATCAATTAAGTCTACCTGCTTCTATTAAAAGGGTTTTCTCACCATGCTGCTTCACAGAGTCACATGTAGCTTTAGTCTCAGGTGGTCTCAGTCTCATAGACTGGTCAGCCTGTAAATGGTTCTACAGCAGTGCTTAGCATATTTAGGTCCTTTCTATCTAGCGGACACTGTTAAAGTGAAATAAGTGCCAGAGACAAACAAAGCTACTGTGCTTGAAGGAGTGAAAACAATTGCTTATCAGGTAATTAATGTAATCTTGTTAGAGATAAAGTCTCTGCTACAGAGTGAGTTCTGACCATAGTGACATCACTCCCTGCTCTCTGTCTAACCAGGAAGGGAGATATGGACAGTGACCTATAGACACTTGTGTGCACTCTCTCTTATCTTCTGACCAAGGTAAAATCAAAAGTCCAATGTATTTAGTAAAAGTCTTTAATTACTTGTTCCAACATGTTGAAAGCTAATCTTTGTAGTGAGAAAATCCCGTTACAAAGAAAGAAAAGTAAAATCAGTCCGAGTGTCAGGCCACATGTTGTAACCAATGCTTGACCAAACAACCATACACCCACAACATTGTTAAAAACAACACTTTGCTTTCCTTTAGAACATTGTTTAAAGGCAGTCTTGTCTTCAGTATGCGCAGTAAAGTTATTATACTATCACCCAGAGTTTCTTCAACAGAGCATACAACTGCAGCCACAACACTCTAAGCCAAAATGCTGCTTTGTATAATTGTTTCAAAAAGTTAATTATCATGTATGAATGCTGACTGCAAAATGTTGCTTCTGATTTACGAGGAAAATCACAGAAACATGGATTTGAAATTATTTTAACCATTATGTCAGATCCCTGTAGAAATCATTTCAATAATGTGTAATGCTAACATATATTGCTAATAAACCTTAAAAACTCTACTTATTATACTGGGAATGGAATTTATTTTCATCTTTCCTGCAACAGCACCTCTGAAAACGTTGTTTGATCTTTTTTTTCTCTGTGACTGGTATTCAGAATGTTAAACTAATCCCGTATTTAAAGAGTTTTCGAGGTTTCATCAAGCGCCCAGATTTAAAGTTCCCCTAATCTTGCTTGTCACGTGAGTCAACTCTTTCTCTGCCCTGTTATGAAGCATATCATTTCTTAAAATAAACTAAAATGCATAATGGAAATGACTAGTGTGATCCATTGGAAATAGTCTGCAAAATTTAACATCACAAAAAAAAAAACCCTGAACATTTAAGGATCCTGATTCTAAATGCCATCCTAATTAAAGGAACGTCCCTTTCTAAATGTGCTTTTTTGCACATGCATAAGAGGCCTTATTCAAATGAAGGGGAAGACCTTTCACATACATGAGGCTATAATAGAGAGCTTAGCATAACTTCTACCTGATTTTCAATGCAAATGGCAGAAGAGAAGTTAGTGTGCTGATGAAGATTATGGTTTATCCCTCTCACACACCACAGAATTCTTCACGCTCCGGAAATATTTTGCTTATCAGTGAGCAGCAATGATCAACACCTCACACCCACTATTCCAGAGAGACTCAGAATGTGTGATCATCAATATTCAGATAGTCAGATTCTCATGGTTCCAGACTATTAATTTTCTTCCACTGAAGCTTTAACGTACAGTTCCTCGCACTATAAAAATACATTTTACCAAGCTGGTGTCAAACATCAAATAGACTAATTAAATGTCATGTAGCCTAAAGTAATGTTGGTTTGTTGCATAGAGGGAATATTATCAGTTCTTCTGAAGCAAATGGGTTAATTTTTTGTCATCTATTCATATTATGGTAGCCTTGCCTTGTATGGATAAAAATGAGCATATGACCTACATACAAATGATTGACGTTAGAAAAATACTATAGTGAAAATGCTAAAATGCTTTGCTGCCATGCCCTGTAGGAGATGCATTATATTTGCATAAAAGATTTTGTAGATGCAGCAAAAAAGGAACTATATGAAATGGTAATTTTATGAGGATTATTGTTTAATGGTAACGGATTTGGCAATGGAAATAAAGTGTTTGTATGTGTGTACTAAATAAATAAAATGTATGTACAGTTTTTATTTTTATTCATTTAATAATATTACTTTTATAAATATTATCAGTAAGAGTAGTAGAGAATGTACAGAAGATATTGCATTTTTTTTTTAATTCACCTTTCCAAAATGTAAATGTTGTTCTGGTTGAACTTGAAGAATTAGGCTTATGCAAGACATTGCTCAGTGCTAGATTTTATATTAGTTACAAGTGGTCCATACCTATGGGTAGCCCTTCAGCAAAGAATAGCTATGTCTCATAGAGCCAGAATATGGCTCTTGCAGTGGGCGTTGATGCAGCAGTCTCCATTAAATATCTACATATATGTTGTAACCAATGTTGGAAGTATGTTGCACTAACACATCTCTAATTAACATTTTGAGTATCTATTCAAATGCTAGTGCTGGCTTTTCTACAAATAGAGGTGCTATATTTTAACAGTTGTAAGATAAAGTTTCTCATAATTTAAAATTTCTGGTGCGAAAAGCCAGAGAAGGGTTTACTCTTAGAGTTAGGTTGCTCCTTGGGATGCCTAAAAATCGGGGCCATGTCACCCCCTACAATTCTTACTACATATCATACAGCTCTATTTTTTTGGTTCTCATTAGAAAGTGAAATATAATGTTCTTTTCATAATTTAGAGGTAAGAAAAAAGATATGTGATCTATTATTTTGCAGTGTTGAAAAGAATGATTTATTGATGTTAGATAAGGAATGACTTCACAGAAGGCAGTTAATGAAAAGCAAATAATTTACATATTTTTGGTATGGCCTAAATGCAATTAAATTTTATCACCTAACAATAGAGAAAAGGGTTAAAAATTTAGAATTGTGAAGTACATAATTCCTGAACACTAGTCAGTTGGTTATGGCAGCTATAAGACTTTACTGTAACACTTTAATTCGGAGGCATATGTAGGCTTTTTCTCTCCAACTTCCTGGAATCCATGGAATCTTGAATAAAAAAAATTGTGGCATGTTCCATTGTATCCCAAATTATGGAGACATGACAAAGTATATTGCATAGTCCCTACAGTTCTCACAAAAATCATTTCAAACCTTATAGAATTTGATCTAAGTTAATGTAATACTTTATGGAAGGGTATATGGAGCAGGCTCTGAAACTCAACAAACTTCAAGCATGACATCTTAACTATTTAGATGCAACAGTTAGCGTAACCATAGCACCTGGGTCGTTACAAAGGAGAATTAACCTTTATCCATCACCTGATTGGCAACCCCATGACCAGGCTCAGACTGGCCCAGAGGAGAACAGGGGAAACCCTCGGTGGGTCCCTGAGCATGACAGACCTGGAGTTTCTTTTAAACCGCATATACATCCTTGGGAGAGGCAGAAACAAAGAAATAGTCAAAAAGCAAGAGGCAGAGTATAAGAGGCATGTACAGTCATGTACAGTAGCTGTACAGTGTTCCCCCAGAATCAACTCCGATGGTGGGCCTCAGACTCAACTCCATTAGTGGGTCCCAGAATAAAATTTCACTGTTGAGTCCTAGGCACCCCAGTCTGACACTACCCATGACACAATTAAAGAGTGCTGACCAGAGATGACATTTGAAGACCTAATGAAGGCCCCTAGGCTCGCCATCTTACTGCTTACATTGCACTAATAGAAGAGCGCTTAATACTATAGTGATGCACATTAATATTGAGTACAATTAATCAAGCCATCTAGTGGTCAAGGTCCTTGGGAGGAAATAAGGAAGGCAAAAAAAAGTAAAAAAAAAAAGAAAGAAGTCTTACAAATTGTATTAAACTATTTTGATATTCATTCCCCACAGTGAACTGCCCCTAAAAAATTGAAATTACAAGTAATTGAACAGTCCAGCCTGCAAAAACAAAGCCCTCACATTGGTCTGGGATAGGAAATAAAAAAAGTTTTTGGTCACTTGAAACACAAAATTATTCTTTAAAAAGAAAAACAATACACAGTTGGTATTTCTAGAATTCTATTGAATAATACAATAAAGTTAGCAGGTTATCTGTGCTGCACAGTGATTTTTTTTAAGAAAGAAACACTAAAGAAATGCTACAGTTTTTTGTTTATTTTTAGTTTTTCAATACATTATGAAGTGTTTAAATGGTACTACAAACAAATACAACTTGCCCTATTAAAAAAAAAAAAAACTCTTTATGGCTACATTAACAGAAAAGTGAAAAAGTTATTTTTGGATGCATCATGTTTTGTCGAGACTTTCTTCAAAATGCTAAATGGCCCTGTGATATGTGCATGAGTTTTGTGGCTCTAAACACAAGCTATTTTTATGTGGAAGTTTAATGGTTCAAGGCATTTTTTATCTTAAGTTACTTCTATTATTCATTCCTAATTATTTACCAAAGTAACCATAATAGATGACCTTAACAAGTAAAAAAAATAAATAAATCAGATTTGTGTGAACATTCAGGAATTTAATTTATGTAATTTGCCTAACATGAAGATAAGAGGAAAACATTAATAATCACCACTATGGAAGGTCTGCTAGGTCAAAAATAGGTTACAATATTTAGAGTGAAAATATTTACGAGGAAATACTAGTAACCAATGTTACCGTTATTAAAATATATTAAGCATTCACTGCTAGCCGTTTGACCATCCTACCTGAATATGAGAAATGTTCTCTCTTTCCATGCACTCTTTATAAAATTATGTCAGCTATCCAATTAAAGAATGTAAAAGTTCCATCTTATGTAGAATATTCGCAAATTTAAAAAAATGATCAACATCTGAGTGATGGAAAATTCTTAAATTTGCCAAATCATTTTCCTCATCTCTGGTTTTAGTAATATAATTCAAAAGCTGAAACCACTAGGTGCAAGGTACTCCAGAAACAGAGCATGATTTATTCATTATTTTGAGCTCAGGATAAGTACAGAAGGAAATCTATTTGTCTAATTCAGCCTTTAGACTACTAAGCAAATACATTGCTATTCAAAACATGCATGTGGAAAGTTATGATAAAAATGTATATGCCACTGGTGATGTATTGCTAAAAAATGAGAAAGCTGCATATTATTCAATAACTGCATTTATTTTATCGGCATTATCTTTACTTTACTGAAGCTGGAATATGATTTTGTAAATTGTACTGCAACTTTAATGAAAACATTTTCCTACAGAACATCCTTTAAATTAAAGAAAACCATTTATAATACCTGCCGTGTGCAATAGCTCAGCTTTGAATACCAAAGGCAACATGTGTTAAGAGCATGACAAAACTAATTCTTAAAACATTAAGAATCACAAATATACAGCTATATACATCATACCTGTAAAGGTCAGCAATGGATCTCATCTGGGGAAAAAAGCAATAAATTATTTGTGTGATAAAAAGGAAATGTTGCCAAGAACAAAATGCACAGATTTTTCCCAACACTGACAATTTATTTTTCATATAAATAAAACATCAACTCTTGTTAAACAATGTACTGTGTAGTCAACAGAAAATCGAAGATTATTAAACCTGTATAATAGAGTAAACAAGAAGGGTGGGACAGTACAGTAAAATTGCAGCAAAAATAAATTTACCAGTAAACATAGTCTTCATAGTACAAAAAAATCAATACAAAGGGCTAAAAGTAAAAGAAGTTATGTGTAAAAAGTATAAAAAGTGATGTGTTCCTTAAAATGCACTTTATTAAACCAAACAAAGCACAACAGGTTAGGGTTGTTGGTAATAACCTTTAGCATCCTGTGGTCCAAATAACTCTTATTCTGAACCTGTGCCTCTGTGATAATTGTACTTATAGACATCATCTTGTTTATAAACCTGATCATTTAACTAAGAAAAATTTAACACTTAAGCATTACAGAATAGTGAAGCAGAACACAGGTTTATTAGCTAAATGAATTTTGTTGTCACAGTTACAACAAAGAACTTGCAAATTTTTGGAGAAAGTGTTTCCTGTTTGAGGCTGTCACCTCTGTGATTAGGTCTAGTTTCCCTGCACTGACTATTGTACAACTAGAGTATGGTGACAAACAACCCAAAGGTAGGTGGTGGCCATCTTTATTACAAAAAATGTATACATTTTTTCCCCCCACCCCTTTGATCTGTATATGTACATTGCGGGTAAAAGGTTGTTTCCATGAAATTCTTTACATTTATATCATAGTTATTTAACCTCCTAAGTGCCATTGTCAATAATGACCACATCACATTGTAGGTTGACAGAAGAAGTGGGCTCTCCCTGTAATCCATCATCATCATCCACTGCATCACTACAGCAGTAAAAAACTGCAAAATAGCCTCCAGGCCTGCCATGTACAAAAACTTAATAGGCACTACCAGAGACAGGAACTATGAGACTTTCTTTTAGTGTAAAAGTTATTTGGGGAACATTAATACCTTACACTAGACCAGCTAAAGTACACTACACTTGGGAACCCGTTACAGGGACACTTGGTGAACACTTGTATGGTGGTCCTGAGCACTTATTTTCTCCTAACTGCATGACTGTGGTGATCAGAAGTTTGAATGGAGTGAATCTTATGCTTGTGCTTCACTACACCATTCCATGGAGCTTTGACTCAAAGAAGATAGCAGGATTTCTGGATTGTATTAATGTATAGCTTCTTCTTTCCATGATAGAGCTTTTACTTGCAGTTGCGGATAGCATGGTGAACTGAATTCACAGACGATGATTCTGAAAGTATTTCCGAGCTTATGCAGTGATTTGCAGGACCAAATCATATCTGTTTAATGCAGTGCTGCCTGAGAGCCTGTAGAGGATAAACATCCAACATTAACAATTGGCCTTGTCCATTGTGTACATTGATTTCTCCAAACTCTCTTAATCTTTTGATAATATAAGGTATTCTAAGTGGTGGGATATTCAAAATGTTTGCAATTTTACAAAAAGGAACATTGGGCCTCATGTACAAAAAACTTCTTAAGTCTTAGACTTTATTTGTTGCCCATTTCAACCAATTAGAGATCGCCTTTCATTTCATATATTGCTTAGAAAAAATGAAAAGGGGAGCTCTGATTGGTTGCTATGGGCAACAAAGAAAGTCTTAGACCTAGACAGTTTTCATACATGTCCCCCATTATTTTTAAACTATTCACAATTTTTAGATGCAGTTTTCCACACATTGGTAAACCTCTTACCAAATTTGCTTCTTAAAAACTCTGCCTCTCTAACATACTCTTTTTATACAGTCATATGGCTTTGTTAAAAAATGACCCTCTATCTGTTTCTCATTAGTACCGCTTACTTTTCCAGTCTTCTGTTAAGCTTGCCCTATGTTTTTTGAGACGTGTTGCTGGCATCAGTTTCTAAATATAGCAGTGTGCGTCACAGTCCAGTCCTTGGGCAATGGCTGTGCCCGCTTCCCCACTTTTTTACCGGGTCACACAGCGATTCGGGGGTCGGTTTGTATTCATTCTCACCTGTGTCTGCACTCCACAAGCATTATGGCCGCCCTCCTCAGTGGCATCTTCCTCGTGCTCTTCCAGCTGCTACTGCTTCTGCTGCAGGTTCCATTTCAGCTAAAAGGGCACGAGCGCATGCATACACTGTCTTGGATTTAAAGGACCACCTCCGGCCATGGGGCATTTAGTGATACCTCTCCCAGAAATTCCAGCCCATTTAGGGGTGTCATACTTTGTGTCATTTCTCTCCTGTGTGTTTTCCAGTTTGGTTACCTGTTGCAGTTTTTTTTTTGCTACGTACCTGACTCTGCCTGGTCTGTCTATTGCACTGATCTATTGCTTGTGTTTGTGCTTCTATGCTCCTTTCTGTCCCACGCTACCTGAATCATCAGCTGTCGTTGTGCATATCTATATCAGACTAACCTGGGGGCTTTCCACAACATGGACCAACTGACCTTGCGGTGGGCTCTGAACTTAGAGACCCCTTAGACTGCGCTACCAGGTTTAGGTAAAGACAACTCTCAAAAGATGAACAAGCAGATTCATCTTCTGTGTCTGACCATGACAGTACAACTGGGCCATTAATTCCGCTGACCATGGGATGGATGGAAGACTGCTTTCAACGCCTGAGATGGCAGCTTCAAATATCTTGTGATGCCTTCATACTCTGTAACACCCCTGCAGTCTTTCAAGAATTTGTAAATGGCATTTTCAGAGACCTACTATATGACTGTGTTATTGTCTACCTGGACTATAATCTAATAATCTTACCAGACTTGAGGTCACATTGTGTCCATGTTCGGCCATCCTAGCTAGTCACCATGAGAATTGCCTTTATGCCAAGCCTGAAAAGTGTCTGAGTGCTGCAGCTTTCGTAGGCTATATCATCTCTGCTATCTTGTGCCTCATTGGCTTTGCAAACTACTCCGGGCAATTCATTCCACACTTCTCCACTGTAGTGGCACATATAGTCTAGCTAACCAAGAAGGGCAGTAACCCTCAGTTGTGAACCTGTGAAGTTGAGGAAGCTTACTCGCAACTCAAGGCCGCCTTCACCTGTGCTCCAATCTCCTGACCCAGAGAAGACCTTCTATCTTAAAGTTGACACCTCCTCTATTGGTGCCAGAGCCATTCTCTCTCAAAAAATGTGTCCCAAG
>JAODAL010053942.1:0-24945 GCA_025379985.1 Phyllomedusa bahiana | reverse complement strand
ACACTTTTAATGCCCCAAAAGATGTGGGGGTGTTCTAGGGTGTTGCACCAGATTCGTAGGATTAGCCCACATTTATGAATGGGGGAAGGCAAAAGTAGAGTAAAAACCGAGAAAAAATCCCGGTATTGACCCACTAAAAGCCAACAACTATGTGGTTCCAAAAATAAGCGCAGAAAAAACTCCAATGTTAATAGAAAGGTTTAAAATTACTGTGTTTATTGGCAGAAGTACGCGTTGCGTGCAAAATCGCACTTCCTTAGACTTCAACTGGAGGCAAACGTAGGTGCATAACTTAGTACAGCCAGCCCCGGGTTAAAGGTGATCGACTTAGGTCCAATTTGTTGTAGTGGAGCTAGATTCGCCATTATCAAAAAAATATCAAATTTTTCAACTTATTCCACTAAAATAATACAAAGTAATTTATAAAAAATTTTTTCAAACGTATAATATAAAGTTAAATAAATAAAATTAAAAATTAAATTATTAAATATAACAAAAAAAATTGGTCTTAATTATATCCTCTAAAATTAAAAATTAAATAATATAAATTAATTAAGACAATACAGCATCTACCATAAAGTCCCGTTCTCAGTTGTGTTTTTACGGAGTTTTCGTAGTATCATCAGTGATTACAAACACACCCTAGCAGGTTAGAAACAAAGCTGTAGAACCTCCAGTAGAGGGTTCACTCCATTTTACTATAAATGTATCCACACCCCTCTTGATCTCACTAATTCTAATATGGCCATCACCAAATGGCAATTGGAGGACCCAGAGCTGGATGTCGACCCTCTAGACAGCCTTTGGCAATGGTATTAATATTTGCCTTTGTGTAGATATCTAGAAATGAGACTGCAACATATCATAAAGCTTACAGAAACTCCTACTGGGGACTTTAAAATGGGGATCTTTAACCAAATAACTGCTTCAAATGTCCCCTAAAGCTAATTTGTTCCATTGCTTATGGCAATGCCCAGTTATTAAACACTATTGGAAAAAAACATTAGCCTTTACCCCCAATCACCGAATGAATTTTTCCCCATTAATCCGGCATGGGCCCATTTTTGGGCAATTGGGTGAACATGATATCCAAGGAAAAGGCAGTAGAAAATTTCTACACGATATCGGCGACAGGGATAAAAGGCAATTCTACCACATGGATCAGCGATTCAGCCCGACCTTTAAAATTATTTTTGGAAAAAACGTTCATTTATTATGAAAATGGATTGGGTGGAGGCTTTTTAAAAAAGGAGACCCACTTCTTTGAGATTCGGGAAAGCTTCATTTCGAGGTTGCCAGAAAAAAAATTCAACACGTAAGTAGAGATTGTTTCTCACTCAGTTCATGGTACCAAACCAGAGTGTTGATGAATGAGGACCCAATGGCCTTTGACTAAAAAACAATAGTTTGGCAATGGTAAATGTCCCTGGGTTTTGAGGCCGCTATCATGAGCCTGTAAGTACTGGACCACTAGCTTGCAAGTTATGTGTTTGTTTTATTAATAGAAGGCTTAGCTTCTTGTTTTTGGACAGGTCTACTCCTGTTAGGGTTCCCTCTCTGTCTTCCAAACCTGCCTCAGTGATTGAACACCCAAAAACTACTAAGGGGGTGCTAAATGGTTATAGACTGGAAATCTTTAGTAATTCCATAATCCAAGGATCACAACAGAAATATCTTTATGAATATACTAGGACCATAATAAAGAGTTGGCAATTCACTACCTAATGTTCAATGTAATCCTGGCATCATGGGACATGTTTAAGTAATAATGACTGGCAAAGATTCCCATAGAGAGAGAATCTTTAAATGCCAGGGGAAGAGAGAAAAACGGAATTCGGGTGGGAGATTGGAGATGATACCCATTGGTTAGTTTTAATACATTTTAACATTGTCTGGTTATGTTGTTATACACTGGAGGAGAAGAAAAAGAAAAAGACAACACTTTGAGACCTTCCACGGAGGATTCACTTTATTGTATTTTGGACTTGATTGATCAACAAATTCATTTACTCTTTCTTATGAAATGTTTGTACCAAATACTGATGTGTTGAGTAAAAAGATTGTTCAAAAAAAAGAAAAGCTGTTTGAATAGCATGTCAGTGAATAGAAACTATGGTAGTGATCTTGAATGTTGCACCTGTGGTGTGCCGGCTATTGCTGTGTGTCGAATAAAGACAGACCCACTGACCTAACATTTTGATGAACATGAATGAAAATACAATATAGAAGTATAAAATAAAGTATTTTGTAAGATTAAAAATTAAAAAAAATTAAAAATAAAAATCGAAAAAAAAATTTTATTCTCAAATGATAAAATTTTTGATTAGAAAAGGGAAAATTCAATGAGCTGTTTTAAAAATCCCATGAAAAAAGGAACCCAGAAGCCTCCTTCTTTAATTGCTGTTCAATTTTTTCTCTTTCCCTAGGTTTTTCATCGCCCCCCCCCTTTGTAAATTTTCCCTTTTGTGGTTAGAAGGTTACAAGAATAATAAAAATTAAAAATAATCTTTTTTTTTCTATAGCTCCAAAACATTTCCGCACAACCATTTAAAAAATTTCCCAAGGGTAAAATACGCCCCACTAAAACCAAAAAAAGACTTACAAAAGAGAACGGTTGAGGGCCCTGCTCGAGGGTTACAATTCTTTTTCTGGGTTTTATGGATGAAACAAAAGGGAAGAAGTGCAAGTTTTACAATGGACCGGCCATGTTTAATAAATTAGGGGGGGGTTTTACCTTTAAAAAAATGGTAAAACCTGCCCCCCAGACTGTACATCAAAAACCAGAAAAGTGCCGTGAGGGCCCAATTTCGGGAGGACAGATGTGTGTTGGATAGCAGTTGGGGATTTTTGGGGTGGGCCGGGGAACCGAAATTTTTTTTTCCCGGGGCCCTCTTTAAAATGGGGGGGTTTGGTGAATTTTCCTGTTTTCGCCCGGGGTTTCCCTTTTTCCCCATAGAATTGGGGTGCCCCCCAAAAGTGTGAAATCTTTAGGGGGGCCATGGGAGTTCGTGATGTTTTGGGGAATGTACCCCGATATCATCGGGAGGGGAAAAGCACGGGTAGGGCGGTAGACGAGACTAGGGAGGAAAAGTAGGGAGGGGGCAGCGCTGTGGAATTTTTAGGGGGGAGAGTGCTGAGTTTATACTGAAACCCTTTGAAATGGAGGGGAAAACCAGGCAGTGACTGACCAGGGTAGAGGCATAAAGGATAGCGGTGGGGGAAAAAGGGACAAAAGGCCCTGGCTGCTGCATTTGGACAAATTGGAGAGGGGAGAGTTTTGCAGAGAGGGAGCCCCGTTTAAGAAAGGGAGTTGCAGAAGTAAAGGGACGAGAAAAAAAACGGGGCAAAATGGGGTTTTTGGGGGTCTTTTCCCAAAAAGTAAAGAAAGGGACGGTTTGGAGATTTCTTGAGGTGCAGGGACGGGAGGGGCAAGGGAATTGGGGATAAATGGGGGGAAAAGGGTCAGATAAAGAATCAAAAAAAACCCCTAACAGGGGGCCCTGTGCCCTAGGAAAAAAGGGGTTGGTCCCAATACAAAAAGAAATAGGGGGGGGAGGGGGGGGTTTTAGTAGTTTGGCGGAAAAAACCAAGAATTCAGTTTTATTGAGGTTTTAGTTTCGGTTTGGAGAGAGGACATAAAATTCGGAGACAGCGGACAGACAAGTCATGGTTTTTTTTGTGGGCAAGTTGGAGTGAGGGGCCCACGGGGAGGGGTGTATAATTTTGGGGTGTACCCCCCATAGGAGGGTTACTGGGAAAAGCCAAAACAAAACTAAATGGTTTGTCCAAGGGGGGGCTGTGTACAATGAAACAGGAGGAGGACCTAAACGATCCCTGAGGAACCCCCAAACAACAAGGGGAAAAGGGGGAAAAGGGGGTCAAACCAAAAAAAAATGGACACTAAAGGGAAAGCGGTCAAAAGGGGTTTGGGGCGGGGGAACCCAAGGGGAGAGGGGGGTTTTCCTGGAGGCCCAATGGGTGCGGGAAGCTTGCGGGAGGAAGAAGTTGGGGGATCCACAGTGCCCAAATGTGCGGGAGAAAATTCCAAGAGAAGAGCAAGGAGTAGTTCCCAAATGAATTTTGCTTTTAAATGGGGTTTTCTTTTGAATTTAAAAAAGGCATTTTCCGTGGATTTGTGGGGTGCGGAAAACCTGATTGAAAAAGCGGGTCAAAAAAAGGGGAAAAGCAGAGAGGTTTAGGGAAGGGGAGTGGGCCCAACCCTTTCCAGGAGTTTAGAAAATGAAGGGCGGTTAAAAACTGGTAGGTAGAAATCAGACGGGAGGGCCCAAAGAGAGGGCTTTTTTAGAAAAAGGGGTTTTGATGGCGGGTTTGAAGGAAGATGGAAAGATCCCAAATGGAGAGAGAGGGGCAGCTGGAGAAATAGACTGGACGAAGGTGGGGTGGGAAAGGGGTCAGTAGAGCAGGTTTGGGGGGGCGAGCAGACAGGGGAAGCCTTTGGGCCATTCTTTTTCCCCTGTGTGGGTCAAGGGCTGGGGAGTAGAATTTTGAGGACGGGGGGGGGGACAGGAAGGGTTTTTATTTTGGGGGTTGTGATTTTGTGTTTTTTCCGGGTATTTTTAATTTTTCTTTGAAGTGAGTGGGGGCCCGGGCCCCTTTAGCACAGAGGGCATGCCGGGGCCTGAGTTTGGCCCCTTTGGAGGGAGTAAAGGTGTCAAATGAGGGGGTTTTTTGGGGTTTTTGTGTTTGGTGGAGATTTAGGGAGGGTTAAAATTTTTGTTTGGGCCCCAAATGAAAGGGGAGTGTGGGTAAGTCCTGAGGGAAGAATTTTTTTTGGAGAAAATTTGGGAGGGGAGCTTTGAACTTTCCCACAGCCCCTCAGCAAACCCCGGAACAACGTTGGGAAAAACCCCGGGCTAAAGGGGTGTGCCAAGGGTGCGGGGTTGACCTGGTGGGGCGGTGTGTGAGTGGTGCCAAAATTGGTTCCCCGGGTGGTTGTGAGAGTTTTTATTGAAAAAGTTTGACAGCCTGGTCTGGAAAAGGGAGGGAGGGAGATTGGGGGCGTGAGGACTGTATGGTGTCTGTGAGTTTTTCCCAGTATTAAAGGCGGATATTTCTGAATGGATGATGGGGGAGGTTTGTCCCGAGAAGGCTGCGAATTGTGATAAAAGAAGGGGGATAAGGTTGTGGTTCCCCGAGAGAGGGATAAAGGGGAAAAAGTGAAGTTTGAAATTGAGAAAATGACCCAAAAACCAATCCAGAGAGTTCCCCCCCCCTTTGGGTTGGGGAGGGGCATAAAACTGCGAAGGGCCATGAGAGGAGGTTTAAAAGAAAGAAAAAATTTTGAGGAAGGGAAAGGGGACTGGGGTTTAAACAATGGGGAGTTGAAATCCCCCCATGATTTAAGTGGGGGATTTCAGAAGAAGGAAAATATGGGAGCCAGGCAGCCAAAAAGAAACCAGAAATGGCGGGGGGAGCCGGGGGTTTTTAGACAAAAATTTGGGGCTCTGATGGGAAAAAAAGGCTGAAAGATTTGGGTTTTGGGCCTCAAAGGGAGGGGAAAGTGAGGGAGGGGGCAGGAGGAGGGAAATGGTAATGCAGGTGGAGAGAGAAGTATGCCCCAAATCCTCCCCCGGCCCGTTCTCCCGGGGCTGGGGGTGTTGGGGGAAGTGTAAGCCCACATAGGTGAGAGGGCAAGGGAAGCGTGTCAATTGCCCGGAGCCATGTTTCTTTGAGGGCCACAGGTTTGAGGGGGTTGGAGGAAAAAAGGGGCAGAAACAGTGAGTTTGGGTTTCAGACGGGAAAAGGGCGTTCCCTAGAAACACACTTAAAAAGGGGGAGAAAAAAAACGTAAGGGGAAAAGGCAAGAAAGGTTTGCAGGGGGTTTTTAAAGGGAGGGCTTTAGGAGGGGGTGGGGTGGGCAAATAAAGGAAGGTGGCCCGGGGGGTTGGGGGAAAATGTTTCCCCCGCAGCGAGAAGCAGGAGGAAAAGGAAAAAAAGACAAGCAGGGTGGGGTCATGTTGAAAAGATACGGCGTTTTTTGGGAGTTTTTGGTTTAGCTGGAGGTTTGGGGTGGTTGAAAAAAGGGGAAAAAAGGGGTGGGGGAAAGGGGTACTAGGGTTTAGGGGAAAGGAGAGGAAACTTTTTTGGATTTAAAAATTTGGTTTTGAGGGGAAGATAAAGGGGGGTAAGATTTGGAGGGATGGGGCTGCAAGGTAGATAGTTAAAAGCAAGGGGATGGTAAAAAAAAGGAGTAAGAAAGAAGTTTTAAAAAAACAAAAAAAAAGACGGGGAGTCCCTTCTCCCTTTTCTCCCTTCAGGCTCAAATTTAAAGGGGTAATTTGAGGATTGCCCTTCCCAAATTGCCAATTAGAAATTTGGCACGTGAAAATTTTTGGCCCCCCAACCCCGGTCCACAGACACAGTCGCAACTTATACTCAAATAAAATAAGGGGCTATTTGCAAAAAAAAACCCCTTTAAAAAATTTTACATTTGTATTTTTAACTGTTTTCTTTTTTCTTTGTGTACAAAATTTAAGGAACTGATTTTCTAATGAAAAAAAATTAATATTAATAATATTTTGTTGCTGTTGTTTTGTTGCTGTAATCTATCGTGATCACGGTGGTAAGGGCCGGCCCCTTTTGTCTTCCCCCCCCAAACAGGTGCGGCACGACGCCCCCTTTCTGGTGGGTTTTCCCGACAGTCGGGAAAATTTTAAAAAAAAGCTTTTCGGAGTGTCTATGATGGCCCATGCTGTGGGCAAAAAGGGGGAAAAGTGAGTGAAAGTTGCCATAGAGACCAGTACATATGAGTTCTGCCTATGTTTCTGGGCCCCCTTTTTTGTATCGTGGGTGGGGAAAAATTTAAAAAAAAAAAGGGAATTAACCCGGGTCAAAAATAAATTTAAAATAAAAATACTTTCAGAGCACTTTTAAAAAAAGGGGAGGGGAGGGCCCCGATTTTTTTTTCTATGGGCCAAAAAAAGGGGAGTTTTTGGGCCTAAAAGTTTTCATACATGTGGCCCCAAAAATTTTTAAGGCCCCCATTAAAGTCATAAAAAAAATAAAAAAAACAAAGTTAAAAAAAGCCAACTTGGCCCTGGCAAATGGTAAAAGTAGTTAAAAAACCTTTTTGAGGGAAAAACTGTCTTACCAAACGCAGCATTTTTAAAGTTTTAAAAATGGCAAATTTAAAGATATTTTTTTTGGTTTTTTCCCAAAAAAACAAGGGTTTTCAGGGGCCAAAACTTTTATAACCTAAAACCAATGGGTGACATTTTTCCCCAAAAGCCAATCATTTTTTTGGTTTCTATATTGGGCTAAAAACCCATTTTGAAAACCCTAAATTTTTGGGTGGAATGAAAAAGTCGTACACCAAAACTAAGGCCCCAAAAATAGGGCCGGGCCGGGCACATTGTAAGCGCCTAAAAAAGGGTGCGCTTGGGGCCTCCATAGTGGGAAAGCGCCTTTTTTAAGGGGAATTTGCACCCTCATTGCAAGGGTAATAAAGTGTTGGGGGCATTTCATATACTTGTAAATTTATAAGTATTTCGCCCCGTTGGGTAATGCGGCACCCAAACCCTTTTCATTTGGGGAGTATTTTTAAAGGGCCCCCATCGAGTTTTCCGCGCCCACGGAGGCGCATGCTTATCATTACAAAGGAATGTAAATGCGGTTTAAAACATTACACTGTAATGATGTTCAAAGTGCCTCAATAGGGCAATTTTTATTTTTGGAGGTCACAGCGGGATCATTTTTTTGGGGCATTTTGTTTTCCCATGCAAGGTTTAAACCCACGCCAAAATTTTTGGGTAGGGCCGGAAAATTTCTGGGGCAAATTTACCCCTTTTTTAAAAGCACCTAAAAAATGATGTAGCACTGGACAATTTTTTTGGGCATTCGCCTATTTTGTCCCCGAGAAAGGGAGTCTCTGAATTTCTGAAACACATGGATGGGAAAAGTGTTTAAAAAATTATTCCCAATAAAGTGACACATGCTAGATTTTTTTAAAAAAGTGGCTCCCCCCAGGAAGGTCAATACTAGCTTGGGGGCAAGGGGACTGTTTATTATAGGGCCCTTTTAGGTTAAATCAGTAAGCCGGCCCCAGCTGTCAGGAATTCTGTGGCCCCTTTTCTCCCCCTTTTTTTTCATGCGCCCCAATAGACTTTGCGGCCCAAAATTACACCCTTTTAAACAGGTCCATACATTTGCCGCAAAATTTCACGCCTAAAGCTTTTCAGAACTGGCCTCTATGGGGCCCAAAATTATTTCAAAGTCCCCCAAAGAGTAGTGATTTTGCTTTTGTGTCTGCCGTCTAAAGAGTCTAGTTTTATGGTTCCAAATGGAGTTTTTTTTGGGAATAAACTTTTCTTAACTCCTTAAAACGACCCCCCTGTTTTTTGGCGCCGTGCAGACATCGATTTTGTACAACCCCCACCCACCCCCGGGGGGGGGGTCCCTTTTTTTAACCCCTTTGATTGCTGGGGATCGTCACCCCAGCGCAACAAAGGGTTTCCCTGCTCTGTCGAGTGATGGGGACCCCGGTCCCCCGCGGGCCCCCGGGGGAAAGTGCACAGTACCCCTGGGGACTTAGAGTGCCCCGGGCTGTCTGTGTAAAAACCCAGTGATGGGCCGAGGGTGTGTTTCTTGATCACTGTGTTCAGACGACACAGTTTATAATGTATTAGATAAAGAATATGCTTTTTCTTACTAAGTGTAGAAAAAAAAAAGAAAATTTTTAAATTTAAAAAATAATTGGGGAAATTACACACACAAAAAACCCTACAATATTGGTTTATCCCACGACCATAATAACCTGTAAAATTTAAATCTAAAATTTTTAAATTTGTGAAATGGGAATGGTGTAGAAAATTTAAAAAAAAAAAAACAAAAAAACAAAAAAAATTGAAAACAAATTCTGCTATTATTTATAAGTGAACTTAAACTATTCCACCATAAAGTACAACTCGTCTCGAATAAAACGAGGCCTCACCCAATGCGTCTTGAAAAAAAAAAAAAGTTAAAACGTTAAACCCAAAGGAGGCAAAAACAAAAAAAATGTTCGGTCATTAATACTTTTAGGCGCGGTTTTAAGGGGTAAAGTATTCAATGGTTTTTTTTCATAAAAAAAAGCTTTATTGACAGTTGAATACAGCAATACGAGCAATGATAAACAATTAAACAAAAATTCACATTTCTAGATATAAAATAGAAAATTGTACAAGAGAGAGATCACAAATTAGTCTGCAATAGAAAATACAAACAATGTACATGCGGGATGGAAGTCCCAGGTGGAGAGGTCCTGGATGAGAAGAATGCAAGCTAGGAAGAGTGAAAGGCAGAATGTTTTTGTTTGTCTGTTGACCCGACAATGCTAATGGGTAAGACCTGCAAATGGAATCAGAACATATACAATAACCATGGAATAAGAAACTAGATAGAACAACTCGGACAACGTCAATCCGAAGAGCACGTAACTATAAGACCAGGTGAAGCAAGACAACAAGAAACATGGACACTATTCATGTTTTTTACAGCAAAACTTCAAATAAGTTTTGCATTTGTGTCACTCTTCCATCACAGATGTTTATGTGATATTAAGTGTAAGGGTTGTCGAGGACGGGGCTAAAAGTTGAGAGCTGTGCTGCTAGTGTTTTTGTTTTGTTTTTTAGAAAAATGGAAGTGTTTTTGATTTTTAATTATTATTTTATCGGAATTATTGTGCCCGCTATGGGGGGGGAGGGGGGATTTTTAAATAAGTTTTTTTTTTTGGCTGATATATTAGCCACCAGTTTCTGGGGGAATACACTCCTTTAGTCACTGCGAATAATCGTATGTGTAAGGCCCCCGCGCTTCTGCAGTTTTAAGTCCGCCATCTTTACAATGGGGCCAAGAAGCTAGGAGGCTTCTGGCCCCTCTGCCCCAAAAATACAGAAAAAACCTAGCGATGTATATATGTCGGGGGAAGGCCGGGACAGTTATAATCCCTCTGGGAAGCTTCCTGCCTTTCTGTATTCAGCACCCATTGGCCTGTTTATACCAAACTGGACCCGCGCGGGCCCCCTTAGTGGAGAGGACCTACTGTGGCCCGTAGTACTGAATGGCACGGGCCCCCAATTTGGGGACCCATCCACCCCTGCTCTTTGGCCCCCAGTCTAGTCACTTGCTTAGGTTGTGCAGAAGGACGACAGAGGAGCATCCCTTCAGCCACCAGTTTGGGGGGGGTTTTTTGGGGGGGGGAGGTTTTTATTTTTTTCCTTTTTTCCCCTTTTTCTGAAGGGACCAGGTCAGAATGGCCCAAGGGAATAGAGGAAACCCCAGTGGGCCCTGGCAGGTAGACCTAAAATTGTTTTTTTTTAATCCCTATGCATTTTCAGAATAGCAAAAAATTAAAAGGGAGCAAAAACAAGAAGCAGAGTATAGGAGGTATCTACAGTCATTTACAGCAGCAGGGGGGGCCCCTAAAAAAACTCCACCAGTGGGGCCCCCAGGGGGTAAAACTTTACCCGGGGCCTAGGCACCCCTCTGAACTGGGAAGGGGCCTTATATAAAATGCCTTCAAAGGGGACCTAATATACCTCCTAATGAGGGACCCAAATTTACCTGCCAATGAGGGGGCCTTATATATACTGAATAACTGAGGGGGGCTATATATCCTGCCTAATGAGAGGACCCATATATGCCCGGTAATGAGTGGACCTTTTTAAGTGCCTAATGAGGGGGCCTATATTTCCCGCCAATGGCGGACCCAAAATTTCCCGCCTAACTTTAGACCTTATATACTGCCTAACTAGGGGGTTTACACATGCCTCTAAATGAGGGAAACCCTTTTTACCCACCTAAATGAGGGGACATAAAATTATTCGTCCCTATGTGGGGGTGAATTGGAATTTTGTGTGGTGGTATTATTCAAGTCATTAAGTGTTGTTGATATTTGGTCATGATGGGGTGGTATTATTCAGTTACTATGTGGTGGTGAATGTTGTCATGATGTGGTGGTATTATTCAGTCACTATGTGGTGGTGATTTTTTTTGTGGGGTCTTAGTTGGAAAGGGGGGGGGTTTTATTCGTACTATGTGATGGTGATATGTGGTCATGGTGTGGTGGTATTTTTCAGTCATTATGTTGTGGTGATTTGTGGTCATGGTGTGGAGGTGTTATTCAATCACTATGTGGGGGTGATATGTGGTCATGATGTGGCGGTATTTGGTATTAATTATTGGTAATTTCAGCCTTGGGATTCTGGTTTTGTGTAGCGTTTATTTGGTAACTGTACGACCTTTTTAAAGGTTTTTTGTTTTTTATTTTATTTTTTTTTTAGTATAATGTATCATTCGGGGGGGGGGAATATATCTTTAGACCCTTTTATGTTCTCCCCGGGGTCCTGCTGCAATACTGAGAGAGCTCAGAAGCCCCAGGGGTCCCCTTGAACAGATTGTGTGATGATGTCTTCAATCGGTCTGATAAATTTAAGTGAAAAAAAGGGGGGGAGTATGTACAGGTGGAAAAAGACAGCAGTCAAAGTGGGTCCAAATGAACTCCTTGGGGGGGGCCTAGGCAGTCCAGTCCGAACTGGGTTTTACAGCATACTTGAGCAATTCATTTTTTAATGATCGGGAAAAGGGCTGGTAATAATCCATCCCTGCCTTGTTAGTGGAGAGCCTGGCAGCTTTCTGACAGCGTCTTTAAAACCCTCAACTGCACAGTTGTTCCAGGAATCCTGCCAAAATTTGAGTCGCCCCCGCTCGTAACAATGGGTGGTCAGTATTGTTAACGAGGGTTGAGGCACAGATCTCCCCCCCCCAAGGAAATCCTCCCAAAAATTTCTCCTCTTTATTTTCGCCCATGTTCTGCTGACCTGGATTCTGGGATTTCTGTACAATCTCGGCTCGTCGAGCTGCCATCAGTATTGCTCATTTTATCATCGGTTGCTTGTGTTGTATTGGAGTCTTTCTGGTCCTGAGTCACAAGTACCCGGGTCCTCATGCGGCGGTGATAGCGCGGTCGCTTTTCCTGCTGGTGCCAACTTCCATCCTTCTGATACATCTTTTAATTGTATTCAAGCTTTTTACATTTTGTTTGAATATTTTCTGATACCAAGTGGTGAGTTTTTACTTGGTTTATTCGTTACTCGATGTGATAGCTAAATTTTGGGTAGTAAATTTTAGCCTTTCGTAAATTGGAAACAATTAGAGAAAAAACAAATTGATGATGTGTAATTATTATACAAAATGTCCAGTTCTTCTGGCCGCAAGAGCACGGTGCAACTTAACACGAAAATAAAGTACTGTTAATTAATTTTCGTTTGGGGCTGGCTGTTAAATTAAAATTACTGCGTCTAGATTTTTTGTTTCCGTGACAGATCAATTTGCTCTCTTCGGCATCTCCAATCTTCTCCAATACATGTGAGCAGTTGTAATGTCAGTGCTACTTGTGCGGCTTACACTGGGACCCGCAGGTGGAGAAGACCGTGCCTCAGATTCCAGCTACAAAGGGACCCACAGGTAGAGGAGAACCCGTGTACTCAGATTCCAGCTACACTGGGACCCCCAAAGGTAGAAGGAGGGACCATTGACCTCAGATTCCAGTCCCTCACAGGGACCCGCTAGGTATGGGAGACCAATTGCCCTCTCAGAGTTCCAGCTACACTGGAACCCCACAGGTAGAGGAGACCCATGCCCTCAGATTCAGCTTTCACGGGGACCCGCAGGTAGAGGTGACCCATGCCCCTCAGTGATTCCAGCCACATGAAGGGACCCCGAAGGGTAGAGTGAGACCCTGCCCTCAGATTCTAGCCAGGACAGGGACATCACAGGGTAATGAAGACCCTATGCCCTCAGATTCCAAGCCAAACAGACCACAGATAGAGGAGACCACCAGGCCCTCAGATCCATGGACACACTGGGACCCTCACGTCAACTCTAAGTGTCAGTCAAAGGAATATTGAGCTATTTTAAAATTTATTTCTGTACTTCTTGCATTCATGAAAATTTTAGGTTTTTAGGGCACATTTTTTGTCCAAGTATGAGTGAAAATCCACCGCGACAAGGGTACCTCAGTTTCAGATGGGACCCTAAACTAGATTCTTACTTCGCTTCGTTGCCTTCCTCGGTCTTCCATATCAGCCGAGCTGTAAGCACCTTCTTTGGACACCCGACACAGTGGCTTAGGGCTTCTCCATAATCAAGGCCACCACAGATGTGCTGCAGCTAAACTCCTTCTCGTCTCTTAAAACTGTCGATATTTTGTCTGTCTCTCTATGTTCCAATTGTCTTGAAGTTAGGGGACTGGGCTGTACCTTGGTCCTTTTGAATAATTTACGCGCTCCTCCTTTTCTATTAAGCCTTTTTTTCTGCCAGGATGCTTGGTCTGTGTATGCTCTGGCCCACTGTTAAAAGGGGCAGCATGGTACTGGTCCACAGCGGCTTGTTCCCAGAATATCCTCTTTTGCTTTATAACAGCAAAAAGGCTTACAAATAAAATTCTTTACAAATGCATGGCAGCCAGGCTAGCTGTCAAGTGTTGGTTGTCTCATGCCTGATGTACATTTCCGTTTCCTCAATATTGAGGATAACCTAGGAAAGACTGAAGTGACTTCATTCTTTTGTAGCGGTTGTGGAAATAAACCTTGAGCTTAACGAAGTTAATGCTTTAAACTTGTTGAAACACTAACCATGATCCAAAGCAATTTAGGGTTTGGGTCTATTTTCTGTGATAGTTTTTTTGCCAGCTGAAATTTCATTTCATTCCAGCCCAAAACTGTGCACTTAAATTTGGATTGAAATTTTGACTATCATCCAAATCTAAAGCCCTATACTAATTAGTAATAATGGTAGAGGAATATATCCACTTGATAGAGGCCCCTGAATTTTGTAATGGCCGGAGTTGTGGATCCACATGGGCCACCGCAGACGTTGGTACGGGCCACACCAGGGAGCGGAGTCTAAGTGGGTCCTGGTTTTCACCAGAGCCCGCCGAAAAGCAGGATGGGCTTGCTGCGGGGGTTTACTCAAGGTCGCTAAACCCTGATACAACTTGCTTGCTGGTGGTAGCCGGGCTGCAATGCAGAACCAATTCCGATAGGAACTCGTAGTGGGGATGGCCAAAAGGTCAGGGCAGCAGCGATGGTTCGTGGTTGAAGGAAAAAAAAAAAAAACTAAAAAAACACCCATGCGCAAACGGGACTGGTTATCGGAGAGGCTAACGTGATTCTAGAAGGCTTTCTCGCAATAGTACAGGCACTTATGGACTCGGCAAGGGGTCATGATGGAGGGGGAGCCGAATATATTGGTCAGCGGCCGGCCATCAACAAATTGTAATCAGGCGCGCCTGGCCCTTTTTAAATCTTATAGTGCCGGCGCGCGCTGCGCACTTGGAGGCGAGTGAGTGGTACGGTGAGCTGCTGCGCTCAAGAGAGCGAGTGCGTCCGCGGCCCGTATGCGGACCGCTGGCAACCACTCGCTCCCGCGCATAGGGACAGTGGGGGCACTGGTTGCGCCCGCAGCGCAGGTCTGCGGGCTGCGGTCAGCGACAATTGATGCATATTCTGTTATGTACTTCCTAGTTATAACCATAGGATTCCTACCAGTATCACACAAATGCCCTCTATAAATATATTAGATTAGAGCTCACATACCGAACAAATATTCTGGGTAAAAAACTATCACTATCATTCTTGACAGGAACACAGGTCAATCTGTTATGGACAAAGTCTCTCGCGTACGTCAGTGCACCACTGGGTAGAGGGGTTTGGGTAAAGTTAGACTAGTTAATGTCAGTAAGTGTGCTCGGGCACTTGGAATATGCTGTGGCAACCCACCCAATCCAATAATAGAGGTGTCATCAATTGGTTTTATCCAGATGGCTGTATCAATACTGATTTAAACTGGCCCCTTGTAAGCCTTATCTATATTGCAATTATTGGTAGGAGTGTGAGTGGTTGTTTGTCAGTATCCCTTCATTTGTTCAGTGCTTCCCTGTATGACATTGTGGCTTTCCTCTAGAATACGGTGTGGTGCTTGTACTTACCCATTATGTATTTTTTTTACTGTCAGTTGCCCCCCTACGGGATCGGTGTGTGGAGCAACTTTTCATCATGGGAGTTGCACCTCGCTTAAAATGTCTCCCAGTAGAACTTGGGCCTACATTGCCTCCTACTGGAAAAGTTCTTTGTCAGGAAGGAGATAGAAAAGTCATGGCCGTGTGTCTGTGTTTATATGTAATTTACATTTCTGGATACCTTAAAACAACAAGGACAACTCTTATTTATATGATGAATATGGCAAAAATCACGCAAAAATAGAACCTTTTTTTATGTTTGTTTTTCTGTTAGCTATAACTATTATTGTGTCTAAAAAAAGACAAAAGTGCATGAAGTTTAAACCAATGGTGGGGGAAAGATGTGGATGAAGTCAGGGTTAGGGTTTGTTAGGGTTTTAAAACGATGGAGGGTGGTTACTCCTTTGGGGCTAGGATTGCTTACTGTATATGTATAGTGATTACTTTACTCTCTTACTATAACTAAACCCTATACCCAGTGTGCCTGGTCGATACCAGAGCCATTTGAGAACTTGTACCATGCAGTCAACTTTCCTAGTTCCTGGTCAAGAGCGGCGAGTGATCATTTTTCCAGTCTTTTGGGCATGGATGTAGGTACCTGTAATTGTTGTATTTATGGGTGGTCATTTCAGGATTCTGGTAGGATTGTACATCATGGGTGTTCACTTCTGTGGTTTGTTTATTTGTAAGCGCAAGCAAATAAAATTCCCATTGACATGATGGATAAAATCTTCCGTTATTGAGGTTCTCGGTGTACCTAGTGGTTTTATGGGTTATTGCTCCAGATGATGTTGCACTCATCGTTTTCATCCCTGTGACATTTTTCGACGACATCTTGCCTTAGAAGGGCTCAATGATCCATCATTTCCAGTTTCTGCACCATATTCTGAATGGCACCCTCCTATGCTTAATTTGTCCTGGCTGGTGGGAGAACAATGTAGTTTTTTCAGGATAAACATCTTGATGTACTGGGTAAATATAATTCTCCTTCTGGGGTCGATATATGTGACGTCATTATATTGTGCGTTGGTTCAAGGGTGACCTCTCTGCTCTTGGTTGTGGGACCTCATATGTCAATCGACTTAGGATTATGAGTCACATTTGAGATCAATTTCTATTGAGTTGGTGTCTTTTTAGGCCTTCGGATTATGAATGGTGCTAATGGTACCTGGGAGACAATACTGTTCATCGGAAGTCACAGCTAGGGCATAGTTTACTAGTTGGGAAAAAGTGACACCCCTGCCCCTATTTTCTATGGTATACAGATGGTCAGCTATATAAGAGCACATAGGAATTGTTCTAGTTCAGGATCTTTTTGGGTGGAGGGACGTTGGTAGTCGAATTAAGATTCATACAGCGTGGCTTCCGAAGAAAGTCCTCTCCAATGGCATATATATGTGCCAGAGACTGTGAGAGGAAGGACTTTTCTACGGAAACGCACTACGACACGTCCGAATGTTGTAAGGGATGTGGAACTATTTAGATCAGTGATACTCACTAAATTCGGGTAACGCGCGCCATTAGCAATTTTTGGCCCCCACTACTTTTGCAGGATTCAGACATTTCTGAGTTTTTGGATACGGTCCGAGTATATAATACAGAAGGGGGCAAAAGCATTGGTGATGTGCTTGTACACTGTCAAAATCGGTGCCTAAATCCTTACAGTACTTGGTTGTCATCACTAATCTACTGCCTGGTCTTAAATGTGGGCCCGGTTGTAAGGTATGTCCTTACTTGATGCTGTCTAAGATCTTTAAATGTATCCCTTGCTGGACGTAGTTTTGACATGCATGGTTATGCAAACTGTTATAAGTAATGGGCGTGGTATTCAATGGACGTGTGATTGTCCACGCTTGTATGTTGGTAAAAACGTATAGCGGGTGTTTAGGCGTCGCTTTCTGTGAGCGAATAGGTGTCATTCAAAAATCTAAGTGAGGGCCCCGGTTGCATGGAAACATGAATTTGAAACATAAAATCATCCTTATTCTCTGTCATTTTCAGGTGGGTGGAGGTGGTTAAACCATATATACTGTGGGGGCTCATTGATCGTAAATGGCTCCAAGTGAGGCGCGATTCCATCTTCTTAGAACTTGATAACCCATAGGCCTTAATGACAATCTCTCTTTTGCTGACTTTCCTGTTGTTCTTCTTGTCCAGTACCTTGTTATTTATTTAGTTATTTTCTATCTGTGTATTTTATACTTTTATTGTTGTCTTTACGTTAGCTTCATTTGGTTAAAGGTGTTTTTAGGACACAGTTGTTAGTGCTCTGCCCTATACATCGCTTGCATTGGTTGCTTTCTTGTTCATCGTGTGGAAAGTGTATTAGTGTTTATTACACTTACTTCTTAATCCTAATTTTATTTACATTTATCGCCATCATTGTTGTCCTTTTTATGTACTTCATTTTGCCAGCTTTATGCGCCAGTATATTTTATCTATTCTGGTGTATTTATCCCTATGTGGGGCTTTGTTTCTGTGACCTTTTTGGCTAGTGAGTTCCTTACGACAATCCCGTTTAAGATTGTTATCTTTATACTATTTGTTCTGCCAAACTGCGTGCGCGGCGTGCGCAGGGATGCCTGGCAAGCGTTCCTTTGTTTGAGCGCGGTTGAAATGCTTCATCTCCGCTCCATTCGGAGCTTGGCGCTTACGTCTCTAGTGCACGGATTGCGCTCGCGTTAGGTATGGCTCAGCGCATGCGACCGTTCTGTATTTTGGACACCTGATCCATTATGTACATGTGCCTTTACCGGTCCCTAGTAGATACACCTGATCCTTCTCGCTAATACTTTTGCAGGACAAATTTGGCTATATTTCATCTTCGGACCCTCTTGGATCCAGACTATTGTTCACACACCTCTCTGCGCCCTATCTGTGCACTTCGTTTGTGCTGAGCGGAAATCACCCCCGTTATCACTCGCGGACTCCGGCCGCCTAACTCCTCGCTCATGTTATCTTTGACAGGGAACCGTGAGTAGCGCTTTATGCTACAATGCCATTTCATGTGCACCAGGAGATCGGCTTATCTAGGTTCTCTGGCGTAATACTGATCAGGGTTATCTGTAAAGGGTCCGTGAGGTAGTGAGATATATATATGCTGCCTTTAGATTATGACCTCTGTGGTTACACTTTCCTATTTCTTTCCCGATGTACCCCTTGTATTCTGGGGAACGCAAACGCGTTGGTCAACGTTAATTTGTGCTCCCTATCCGTCTTTGGATCCTCTCCTCTCGCTATTATCACATACAAAGTGCGAATATTACGTACAATCCTTTATTTCACCCTCGCTCATAGGCACTATTTTCTTTTTTATCTATGTGCTTTGAACGTTATTGATAGTTCTAGAGTAGTATTTTGTAGTTTAGCCTTGGGGATGCCTTTGTCGGGTGACCACCCAATTTTCTTGGGCTAGGTAGTTTTGCCCAGGGATAAGTTTGCATGTCACGATCATCTAGCTCAGATAGACTAGTAAATCGCGCTAGGTGCCTATTTGGCTTTTTGATGCTTCATTGGTATTAAAAGTTTTGTTTTATGGTCCTAGGATTATGCCCCAATTCTCAACACGATGTATTTCTTACACCATGCTGCACCATGTATGGCTCAACTCTTCCAAAAACTCTATTACACTCAATACCACCAGCTGTCTTTCCTCTGTAAATTCACTCTTGGTGACACTATAGGTCCAGACCATGAATTTGTCTCTGCTCAATACTGGACAGCATACCCCATACACTCGATCGTGAAGTCGCAGTATTGAGTGAACAAGCCCTTAAGGCTGGGTCAGACGCAGGAAGTCCTTTCTGACCGTCCCAGCGCACTTCTTCATAGACTCCGATGTGGGTCCACATCAAACGGCCTTGTTGGGAGCTCCAGACACCTGCCTCGGAGCCACTTTGCACAGTGTTTGGTTCATATTGTTTGCTTCTGTGAGAGTTATCACTGACTATTCTGAGTCTGTTTCCTGTGAATACTCTCCTGTGATCTGCTATTACATACAGTATATACAAGAATAGCTCACTGACGCTTCACACGAAGTCCTACATAATTGCTCTGAAGTGTTGACTTTAGTTCTCAAGTACTGTGTATCACCTCAGTTACAAATGTCCAGGATTCTTTATTGTTCACTACATCTCACATGGTCACTTTACACGCGGGACATTATGTTCTATGCTCTCAAGTCGCATATGTCCAAGACACTGATCCAGCCCAACTTTTCATTGCTACACTTTTATATGCTAAAATCACGCATCGCCATTAATGAGGTGCACCCTTGCAGTCATTGGGCATCTATATACATATCTACAGTACCTGTGACGGTACTACATGCACCTGTCACCTGCTCTTACAACTGCGCTCGCCTTGTGTCGAGCGAATGCATGTCACTTTGGTCATCACCTTCGCTTCACCTCTCTAAGTACATGTGCGTAACTACATGTCCTCTACTGGACTCTTTAATGAGTAGTGAGGTCGCGCATGAAAGTGATTGGTCGGTCGATTTAGTGCACAGTCTTCTACAGCTCCAGTGCCAGGTTACTACTTGTCCTGTTCTGCTCTTCACATGTATTAGCTGACGGGGCATGTAGTGTTTGGGGGCTATAGCTCCCTCCCTACAGCTATAAAGTTCAAGTACTACATGTCACTGTAGCGCTATTTACACTGCTATTAAGTGAGGTGTATGCAGTGATTCGGTGCCGTCTCTTAGCGACCGTCCTCTACAGCTTTCAGTGCGGTGCTACAATGTCCCTAGTTACTGTCTCGTAACATGTATTAGTGGGGTCGCCCCATGCCCCCAGTGCGACTTGGTGGCTTTACGCTGCCTACTCTACAGTAACAGTGCCGGTACTACATGTGCTGCCAACTGCTGTTACAATTATGGTGAGGTGCATTGCACTCCGTGATTGGTGGTCTAGTAGCTCCCCTCTCTACCCCCAGCTCTCCACACAGGAGCCCCCGCGTCATACTATGCGCCTCGCCCGCGATCCCCCCATCGACACCTCGTATTAGTGCACAGGGGTATGCACGCAGATTGGCCGCGTCTATAGCGCCTGCCTCTCGATCTCGTGCACCAGTGCACAGTACTCATTGTACTCCTTCTCCTCCTGCCGTCCCTTTCATGTATCCTAGTGCTGGTCGCATGCAGTCGGATTGCGGGTGCGATATCCTCGCGCACCATGTCTACAGTACACGGGCAGTGACACTACAACGTCTGTAATCATGCTCTTACATGTATTTAGTATAGTGGGCAATGCAGTGATTGGGGATCATATAGCAACACCTCCCTTACAGTACAGTGTGGTATCCTACATGTCCTGTATCCGTTCTTGTACCCATGCCTATTAGTGAGGTGCACCACACAGTGTTTGGTGGGTCTCTAGCACCTCCTCTGCCAGTACTGTGCAGTATCTACATGTCCTCGTTACTGTCCCGCCCTTCATGTATTTCCGTGAGGTGCATGCAGTGATTGGTGGTCTTTTCCGCACCTCTCTTCAGTACAGCGCGGGGTGCTACATGTCTGTAATGCCTCGTACATGTATTAGTGAGGTGCATGCAGTGATTGGTGGTCTTTAGCGACCTCTCTACAGTACAGTGCGGTCACTAATTGTCTGTACTGATCTTACATGTATTAGTGAGGTTTGCATGCAGTGATTGGTGATCTTTAGCGCCTCTCTACAGTACAGTGCGGTACATATGTTCTGCACTGTTTTTACATGTGCACAGGGGATGAGCGTCCACTTTTAGCATACTAGTGAAGGCCCCCTTTTATTGTCCATATGATGTTTAATGTCTATGGTCCTAGTAGATTTCTTGTCTCATCATTACAGTGTTTTCCAGCTTCCAGCAGTCTCTTTCAATGTTCGGGGAAGGGGTGCGCTTTATCTGGTTTACTACGCTAAAAGTTCTTTAACTCATGCTGCATTTTTAATAATAATATAAAAATAAATAATCTTTATTTTATAACGCCAACTTTTTCGCAGCACTTTACAAATGTAGAGGGTTAAAAAGCAAAAAACGAAAACCCTTTAAAAAGCTACACAGGTGAGACCAAGGGTGAGGGCCCTGCTCGAAGAGTTTTACAATCAAGGGTGCCTGGGGGAAAAAAGGGGGGAGAAGGCTAAATTTACAATCCCCAACCCTGTTTTATAATATGGGGAGGTTTACAAAAAAAATTTTTGGGAAAAACTGCCACCATGTTTTCATTTTATACAGAAAAGTCCGTGAGTGCCCTATGTAGGGAGGAAAAAAGTTGTGATAAAAGGTGGGGTTACAATTGGGGGTTTTGGTAGGCCGCCTGGAAGATGTGTTTTCAGGACCCTTTTAAAAACTGCGAAGGCTGGGATTGTGCCTGATGGTCGTGGTAGGATGTTCCAAAAGGGTGCAGCACCGTGAAAAATCTTGAAGAGGGCCCTGGGAGGTTCGGATGATTGTAGCTGTAGTTTGATGTCCGTAGGAGGGAAAAGGCGGGCAGGGTGGTAGACAGTGATGAGGGAGGGGATGTATGGGGTGCAGCACTGTGGAGACTTTTTGTTGAGAGTGTTTTAGTTTATGCGTATTCTGTCGGGTGGGCAACCAGTGCAGTGACGCACGGGGAGAGGCATCAGTATAGCGGTGGAGAGAAAGACAGCCGGGCTGCGCTTCAGGATAGTTGGAGAGGGGGGGTTTTTACAGAGGGGAGACCGTAAGCAAGGAGTACAGTAGTCAAAAAAGAGAATGAATAAGACCCAAAAAATGAAAAGTTTGGGTTTTTTCCACGTGAAAAAGGACGGTTCTGGAGATGTTCTTGAGGGCAAGTGAAGGGGGGCAAGGGTTTGGGATATATGGGGTAAAAGGTCAGACAGAGTCTAAACCCCCCCAAATACGCGGGGCCTGTGCCTAGGTGTTAGGGTGAGCCACCTGGGGGAGAATACAGATGGGGGTTGGTTAGCAGGGGGGGAAAAACAAGAAGTTCTTTTTTGGTGGGTTTAGTTGGAGATAGAGAGAGGACATATGTCAGAGACAGCGGACAGACATCATTTGGTTTTTGTAGCACGGAGGAGTGGGGTCTGGGAAAGAGGGTTTTGAGGTCATCGGGTAGGGGTGGAAATGGAACCAAAATCCTGTGGTTTGGCCAAGGGGGCGTATAAAATTGAAAGAGGAGCGGACCAAGAACTGACCCCTGGGGACCCCCGGCAAAGGAGGGAGAGGAAGTAGAACCTGAAATGAGACATGAAGAAGCGGCCCAAGGAGGTAGGAAAAAAACCAAGCGGAGCAGGGCCCGGGATTCCAAGGGTGTGGCAGCTGGAGAAGATGGTGATCAAAGTGTCAAATGCGCAGAGAGATCCAAAGAATCAACAACGAGTATTTGCCCTGAGATTTAGCAGGGTGGAGGTGTTAGAGACTTTAAAGGCCCTTTCTGTGGAGTGTAAAGAGGGGAAAAACCCCTTTTGTAGGGGGAACCAGAAGAGGTTACAAAAGGGAAGAAGCGGTTTGGGTGAGAGTGACCAGCATTCCGGGAGCTTAGAATTAAGGGGAAGGGTTTGGGAACTGGTGGGTGTTGGCAGCACGATGGGTCCAGGGGGGGTTTTTTTTTTTAGGGGAATTTAAAATTTAGCCGTTTAAAGAGGTGGGAAACCCAGGGGAAGAAGAGGGGTTTTACAGATTGCAGTAAGGTGAGAGGGGGATGTGGAAAATAGCTGGAGAAGGTGGAGGGAATGGGGTCCCTTTGAGCGGGTGGTGGGGCGGCGACAGGAGAAGAGGGATTTTTCTTCTGTCGTTGGGTCAAGGCTGAGAACACCTGAGGTTGTGGGGGGGGACAGGATGGGTTTGCTTGGGGTTTGTGATGAATTTTCCGGATCGTCAATTTTGATTTTGAAGTGGGGGCCCCGGGTCCTCAGAACAGAGGCAGAGACCGGGCCGATTTAGGCCTGAAAGGGAGGGATGGTGTCAAACGTTGGGTTTTGGTTTTGGAGTTGGGGGGGGTGAATAATTTTTTTTGACGCTGGAGGGCAGGGTGATAGTCCGAGCCTAAAGGGGAGAAAGTTCCCCGGTGTTTGCTTTCTCCCCGCTCACACCCAGCTCGTTGCGGAAACCGAGTCTAAGGTGTGTGCCAAGGGGGGGAGTTCTGCCCTTTGGTGGTACGGTGTTGGTGGTGCATTGTCCGGGTGGTTGTAAAGGTTTCGTTGAAATGTTTGACAGCCAGGTGGGAAAGGGGGGAGGAGATTGGGGCAGTGGGGGACTTAGGGTCTATGAGCCCCCGGGGTTTAAAGGAGCGGTTTTTTTCTGAATGGGTGAAGGGCAGTGTGTCCAGAGAAAGGGTGAAAATTGATGTTAAAAAGGATAAGATGATCAGGGGCATAAGGGGAAATTGGTGAGGTTGAAAATTTATGAGAACGCAGAAGACCAATCAAGAGAGTTCCCTCCTTGTGGGGGGAGGTCAGTAAAAAGCAAGAGGCCAAGGAAGAGGGCGTGAAGAAACGAGGGCAGAAGGACTGGGTTCATCAATAGGGGTGTTGAAAACCCCAGATGAGAGTGGGCATTTCAGAAGAGAGGAAATAGGGGGGCCAGGCAGCGAAATTTTTCCAGAAATTGGCGGGGTGGCCGGGGGGTCTGACACAACGCAATCTGATGGGAAAAAGGGGGGAAGAGTTTGGTGTGGCTTCAAAAGAGGGGAAAGTGAGGGGGTGGGGAGGAAGACCTGGTAAGGGAGTGGGAGAGAGAATATCCACCCCCACCCCCCCTGTTCTCGGGGTTGGGGGTGTGGGGAAGTGTAGGCCGCCCTGGGAGAGCGGCAAGGGGGAAGCGGTGCAGAGTGCTGGGGCCTGGGTTTTTGTGAGGCCCGCAGGTTGAGGAGTTTGGAGAGAAACAGGTCATGAACGCAGTGGTTTGTTGCCCAAAAGATGGGCATTCCACAGGGGGGAAAATTAAAAGGGGCAGGAAAACTACGGAAAAAGCGGGAGGTTAGCCCGGGTTTTTTGGGGGGGGGAAATGGGGGCCAGGGCATTGGGGGGGCGGGGTTAAGGTTCCTTGCAGCGAGAAGGGAAATAAAAAAAAGCAGATGGTTAAGTTGAGTAAGGGGGGCGTTTTTGCAGCACTTTGCAGCAGGGGGTTTTGGGTGGTTTAAAAAGGGAGCCCGGGTGGGTGTATACATGGGGGGGGAGGATAAGGGGCCCAATGGAAAGAGTCAGGGGTAATGGGGTCAGAGGGGAGAGCCAATAATTTTATCATTTAAAAAATTTCAAACTCCCCCATTTTTCCCCAAAGTTTCCCTTTATCGTACAAAAGGTGCCCTGGAACCCTTTAAAATGTAGGGAGACACCATGTAAATTTTTAGATGGGAATAATTTTTTTTTTAGCCCCCTGGGGCCTGAAGCCGGCGTCCTGAGATTATTTCCATAATCCAGTGCACACAATGTATCATGCTTGTCAGTGCAAAAACCCAAAAGGCAACCCATTTTGTTTTTTAGAAAAAAGGATTCCCCAAAACACAAGCCGTGGTATCCCGCCATGTGACCCCCATTTGCGCCATAGACGGAACGGGGGGCGAGGCCCACATGTTCAAGGCCTGCCACCTCCACCCGGGGGGAACCAAGACGTATTTACAGATAATATGGGCTCCGGCCCATAAATTCCCCTTATCTTTAAAGATTGTAACTTGTTTCCACCCAAGGATTTTTAATCACAGAGATTACTTGTTTTAAAAACTAACACAAAAAAGTCCTCAAAGTCTCGAAATTCCTTTTTTTGAGGGTTTATTTTGTTTTTTTTGCACGTTTCCTTTTTTTTTTTTTTTTTTCGGTTTTTTTCTGCAATGGGTGAAACAAGTAATAAAAAAAAAAAAAAAAACCTCCCCCCACCCCGCGGCTTAATTAGATTTGTGAAGAAAATAAAAGGGTAATTTAAAGGGAAAAAGCGTGAAGCGGCAATGGGTTTCAGCTTTAAATACCCGAACT
>JAODAL010053941.1:0-24945 GCA_025379985.1 Phyllomedusa bahiana | reverse complement strand
TTAAAAATACAGATATGGTGCACCAAGCTGGCTTACAACCTATTAGTGACACCCATACTATTAGATTAGGCGGGCTGCCCAGCACTCTCTTGGTGCCCAGGACAAAACACTGTTGGGCACAGTGCTTAGTCATCATCATGACACTATGTACAACATATATATACATTTTGAAATATAAATACAAGGAAGACCAATTGTAGGTTAGTCGCACACCCTACATTCTGAATACGTGAAAAAAAAATTGTCATTTACAAAACAAACTCTTGGGAAACTATAGATTCACACTTTAAGGCTAGGTTCACACGGTGTATTTGCAGTGCGTAATTACGCCAAACAATTACGCCGTGTGGCCGGCGGCTGGGCGGGAGCGGGGGCGGGGGCCGGCGCCTCGCCGGCCCATAGACTTGTATTACCAGCATCGGGTATACGCCGCTGGTAATTCACATGTCAATTATCTCCCCCCACGGCAGATTCGCCGAGCAGGGAGAGGAGACGTAATCCATAGTTCTCTATGAGAACTGTGGATTACCGTAATGACTGGGACGTTTTCAGCCCGTAATTTGCGCACTCCGGCGCGTAATTACGGACTGAAATACGTCCAGGTTTAAGCCATATGAACCTGGCCTAAGGGGTTGTCTAGTGGAAAAAATTGTTTGATAAACAATATTTCTTCCAAAAATAGGCACTTTTGTAATGTACTTTCATAATTTTTTCTTTGGACTTCCAGCAGTTCTGCATCAGCTGTTTGATAACAGGAACCTCAGTATTTCTACATGTTTCACTCTCTACACACAAAAAAGCAGGTCTGTGTCAAGCCCAGTTGATCAAAGAGGTGAAGCTTTATTTAGCGCAGATTTTGAGGTCACTCCTGTTAATCCTGGCTTTCATGGGTCAAGCATTATCCTCCTCTCACACTGAAGGAGGTACCTCCTGATAAGCTATCGCTGCTGTGTGAAAGCCTTTGTTTTTTTACTGTATTTCTGGTTGTTTTCCAAATTTTTTTTTGTCTATACCTTATGTCGTCACAATAAATTAGTGAATTGGGCCCTATCCTCTTTAACATTTTCATTAATGATCTTACACATGGATTGCACAGTAGAATATTGATCTTTGCAGATGATACTAAGCTCTGTATAGTAAGCAACACAATAGAGGATAATGTGTTATTTCAAAGGGAACTGGATAGGTTGGAGGTCTGGGCAGAGAAATGGCAGATGAGTAGTGTTGAGCGATTATTATCGACAAAGTTGAAATCGGCACCATTTTCGGCGCTTCCTGTCATTTTGGCGGCCAGCAAATCAGCTTACAGAATAGAGCAGGGTGAGATGTGTGTGCGACGTCATGACTGGGATGTGTATGGTTGCGATTGGCTGGAAAAATCACATGACCTCATTTTACATAGAACAGCCCTTCCTGTTCATGATCAGTGCAAACAGCTCAGCGAAATTATTCTATTTGTTCACAGAGACAGCGCTACTTTTAGCTGTGATCCTTAGAACTCAGTTAGATCAGAGATTTGCAGATTTTAGGTAGTTAGGCAGAGAATTTTAAAGGAGCATCTAACGCTGTAAAATCTCAGGGGGAAGCGGGGGGTGGGGGCCCGCGGGCGAACACAGACAAGCTCTTTAAAGAATACTGGATATTGTATTGCAGACATTGCATTGCAATAGCTTTATTATTAACAGTTTACTGTTGACATATTACTTGGTATTGGGCAGCCCGAACTTATATTAGGATACAAAATTTCTTTTCTAATAACTGCAGGTTTCTATTTGTCAGGTACAAAACTCCACTTTGATTATCAGTATACATTTCAGATAGGTGTTCTTTTTCAAATTTGCCCAGTTCAGCTTTGTTGATAGAGGTAACTTGCAGTTAAATTTGAATCCAGCAATTTTTGTAGTCACCACAGGTTGTAGGTGCCAAAATACCTTTTATTACCCGTATACATTTCAGATACGTGTTTTTGCCATTTTTTGCCCAGTCCAGATTTGTTGATAGCCCACCTTGCAGTTAAATTTGAATCCACAATTGGTAGTCACCACAGGTTGATAGGTGCCAAAAATACCTTTTATTATCCGTATACATTTCAGATACGTGTTTTTTGCACTTTTAAATTTCAGTACAGCAATTTTGTTTTGATTTGAGGGATTTGAGAATAGCTGTGATTTGCCGTCTTTTAATAAGAGACGTTCCAAAACTCTTCCATACCCTCTCAAATTTTATCTTTCTGAACATGGAGCGAAATGCAGGGTAAGCGAGCAAAGAGGGGGGTAAGACATAGAGGTAGAGGTACGAGAGAAGGTGCTCCTTCCAGTGCTGGCGACAACACGCAAGCCAGGGGAAATTGTGGTTTGGGCAAAAAATTTAGGCCTGTCATCGCTGGGTCGGGGCCCCTGTGAATCCTTCTGAAAAGAACAGCGTCAAAATTTCCTTTTTTTTCAATGGTTAATTTGCAACCTGAATCCGGGCAGTCTTCCCTCCTCGTCCCCCCAGTCACGGCCCAAAAAATTGTCTTTAAACAGCATCATCAGAAAGCCCAAACAAAACAAAGGGGCACCCCCAAAGGGCAAAACTCGTGTATCCACCATAGGATAATCCATTTTTGAAAAAACCTCTTTGATGACAAAATGCAGTTGGGGTAAAGGGGGGGCTTTTTAAAAAGTTCAAGAGGCCAAAGGGATGTTTTCTTGCTTGAGCCCTTTTAAATGATGCCATCAGGGAAAAGAAGGAAGCCGGCCCCCCCCCCCAAAATTTTCCGGCAAAAAAATCCCGGGGGGGCCCGGGGAACACCTTGAAAGCCCCTTTTGGGTTTGTAGCCCCCCAGCCCTGGATGCAGAATGTCAAAGGGGGGCGAAGTCCCCTGTGTTGTTAATGTGAGGATGATGCCTTTTGGGGGAATTCCATGTGGTTTTTTTCCGCAAAATTTGTTTTGCGAGTGTTTTCACCCACGGGAAGGGAGGAGCCCGAGGGGGGTTTAAAGTTTAAATTTGGGTCCCGCCTAAAAAAGGGGTAGGGGCCGGTCAACAGAAGTCCGCTGTATAATTCCGCCCCCCACGGTAGCGGAAACCCCGCTCCTGCTTATGCCGTCAAAAGGTCCAGGACCTCTAAAAATGGGGCCCTTTTTTGAGAAAACCTCTGATTAAACCCCCCGATGTCATAGGGCCGGGCCTTTTTCCGTTAAAAAGCATAAGTAGAGGCAAGAAAACTTGGTGGTTAACCCCTACCAACATGTCTAGTCACTTTCAGCGGGAAAGCATGAGTTTGAAATGGAGGCAACCCGGGCCAAAAAAGGCCGGGACCGACGGGCTTGAAAACCACTGTCACCCCCCTCTGTCCCCGCCCCCTCCTCCTCTGCCACCCCAAGCGTTCCTCACTCCCCCATGTCTCTCAGGGTCTGATCGGGGATCGCCCCGCTTAGCCTCCCCCCGTCGCCCGAGTACCACCAGCACCACCGAGACCCATCCTCCCCATTCTCCTCCCCCCCATTTTAAACCCCTGCACGCCGTACAGCGGCCAGCTAGCAGCCAGCCTTCGTTTTCCAGGTTTGGGAGCAGAGAAACACTTTAACCCAAACCAAAAACCCAAAAACCCTTAATATCGGTTGCCGGCTTTTGGCCTTGGAAATGTTGCCTTTCCTCTGGTGGGAACAGATGGGTTCGCCACGTCATGGCCCCTTGCCTACCCCAAAAATACCAGACCCGAGCAGGCATTTCTTTGCCAGAAAAAGCCGTCCCTCCCCTGGCCAGCCACGTGTCATCTAAAATTTAAAGCGGTTGTCTGCATCTGTGTCGGAAAAGTCCTTCACCACCCAACAGGGATATAAGCAGGGAAAAGGGCCGCTTATCTCGGGACAGCTCACTGGGTAGCGGGTGGATGTCCTGGGGGTGCGGGGGCCCTTCAGGCTCGGCGCCCGCTCTTAAAAAACCCAGGGATGGTGAGGGCTCTTTCCCCCAAAGTCCTCTGGGGCATCAGGGCCCCGAGAAACCCGGGCGTGTTGAAATTTACTGTCTTGGAGACCATCCCCACACAGGGGCAGGGTGTGGACGGGCTCCCCCAACAGACCCCCAGCGCTGGTGGGTTACAAGAACCTTTTGGGAGGTAAGGGGTGTGCGATAACGTCGAAATCTGCTGGCCGTCCCTTAAGATCGGTAGGCTGGACACTCCCTTTTCCTGGCACGTCGAACCTCGTCGTAGAAATTTCTAAACGTACCCGGGTCGGAGCCCCTGAAGAAGGCTCGGGTTGAGTTGCACTTCCGGCGTTCGCACCTGTTCGTTGCCTGGGTGCGTTGCAGCGTCAAACTCGGCCTCCCCGTCAACCCTCTCATTGTTGGGGCGTGGCAACACGTGGAATTCCACCCCCCCACATGCTCCAGCGATTTTTGGGGGAGCAGGCAAAGCCATTTCGCGGGACGAAGTCACATGGCCCGACAAACAGCGGTGCGGGACCCCGGGGTGTTTTAGCCCCGAGAGTGGAGGCAGGTAAGAGAGCTCGGCCCCATCCTTGCCGGGTTTGAAAACCACCAAAATGGTCAGTGGGGGACGTCCCATTGTCAGAAAGGCTTGCGGTGATTTTAGTTCGGGAAACGTCTTTGGGGACCTCGAAACATCAGGTCCCTGCCACGCGGGGGCTAGTGCAAGGTCCCCCAGCTCTCAGGGTCATCACGGGGAAAGTCGGGCTGTGTTAAAAGCGTGCGGAGGAAGCGGGGGAGGAGTTTTCCAAGCCCCGACGTTCCCGAGTCCCTGCCTTGGGAAAAGAGGTTGGCGCGAATTTGGGCGGAGGGGGAAGATGAGAAGACGAGTTTGCTATCCCCCCCACCCAGAGGCTTGGGAAATAAAGGCTCCATCTTCACATGAGTGCGGGACTCCATTTCCCCCCAACATGACCCTCGTTTAAGGGCCCATCAAAATGACAACAGTTACGGGGTGGCCACCCTCCGGGACCCCCGTACAAAAAAAATCGCACTTTCCTTACCCACCCAAATAGGAGTAAAATGAGGAAATGGGACCTTGCTGTTGATCAACTGGGACATCTGTTGCGTCGTTTCACGTTCTTAAAAAGTCAGGGTGGAACAACGCCAGCGGTGACAGCAGTAGAGTGCCAAGTACCGTAGCCGGCAGCGCAGCAGCAGGAAAGGTGGCAGAAGCTATAGGTAACCTGGCAATCTTTATTTACCCCCTCACCAACCATGCAATGCAGGGCACCACCCCAACACACAAGATCAGTTAGATCAGGGTGCCGCTATTGCGTCTAAACCCCCAATGTTTTCCGGACCCAATAGACTTCTGGGTATCCCAAAATGGCGAATGCCCGAGCTGGTCGCCACCCCATAGAGGTTTTTCTGCCCAGCAGCCAGCGTCAATCTGAGGGGCCCTTCAGCCAGCGGGAGGAGTCATTACAGACAAAGATCGGCTTTCCCAGATAATGTGGATGTTTGACTTTCATCAAGTAAAATCAGGCATGGATCTCTGTGATGTTTTTGGCCCAATTGCCGAGGTCATGTTTAGTGCCGTTCTACTTCACATTCCTTTTGAAACAGAAATGGCCCTTTTGAAATGTTTTTTTAAAATATCATTTCTTACTGCAATATTTTTCCAACCCCCAAACATTCTTTTGCTTTTTTGTGTGAAGGACTGTAAAAGACAGAAGGTTTCATGAAAAACCCCGTTTTCCCTTTACTCACTTATCTTTAAAAGTTTCGCTTGTCAAAGGGTTTTTGGGGTCATGTTTTGTTAGAAAAGCATAATTATGGTCCTTTGGACGAAATGTGGCTTCAAAATGGCATTTCCCCATCAAAATTTTTTAAAATAGTGGTGAAAAGTATTTTTAAAATTTTTTTTGGGGTCATGTTTGTGAGATCAGCTAAATTAGGGTCCTTTGGGAAACAGAAATGTGGCTTCAAATGGCATTTCCCCATCAAAAAAATTTTTAATAGTGGCAAAAGAATCACTTTTTATAATTTTTTGGGGGTCTTTTGCTGTGAGATACAGCTAAATTAGGCCCTTTGGACAGAAATGGGGTTCAAAGGGGATTTCTCCTCACAATTTTTAATAGTGGCTGAAAAGTCTTTTTTAAAATTTTTTTTGGGGTCATTTTGCTGTGAGATACAGCTATAATTAGGCCCCTTTGGAACAGAAAGTGGCTTCTAAGTGGCATTTCTCCATATTTTTTTTAATAGGGGTTGAGGCTTTTTAAAATTTTTTTGGGGGTCATGTTGCGTGAGATACAGCATTATGGTCCTTTGAACAAAAAATGTCCTTCAAAGTGGCATTTTTCCTCCTTTTTTTTAACAGTGGTAGAAGAAATTTTTAAAATTTTTTGGGGGCATGCTGTTTTAAAATGCGCAACACTACAGGTCCTTTTCTAAAAAATGTTGTTTCTAACGACATTTTGTTCTTACAATTGCAAAAGTGGCTCAAGGGCAGCTTTAAATTTTTGGGGGGCATTTTGCTGTGACATGCAGCATACTACGGGTCCTATTATAAAAAAATTTTTTTAAACGCATTTGTTTTTCACAATTGTCAAAATGGTATGGTCATTTTTGGAATTTTTGGGGCTTTTTTGCTGTGAAATGCAGCTAGATAAGGTTATTGTAAAAAATGTGGTTTCTAACAGACATTTGTTTTCAAATTTTCAAGAGGGGCTAAAGGGGTTGGGGTGCTGTCAGAAACGGGAATAGGTAGGACACGGTTAAGGAACATATTGCAAATGATTTGTTTTTGCAAGATTTTTAAACTAGTAAAATCCCGTTTTGGGAACAACGAATTTAATAAAATTTAAAAAAAAGAGAAACAAAGACATGGTGGGTTCCACCTTTTTTAAAAAATGTGTTTTTTAGAATTAAACTACAAAAAACTTGCATTTACAAAATATGGTAAAAAAATTCCCCTCTGAATTGTAAAAGGGAGGTACAGGAAGACTGCCGATGTGGGGTTTTTTTGAGGACTGGAGTATGGAGCACGGACAAGAACAAAGAACAAGACGTTTTCCCTCCAAAGTTTAGTAAAAATAAGAAAAAGAAAAGCCAAAAAAAAGGGCCCTGGGTGGAACAGGAGGTTAACCACCAGTATTTTCCCAAACGAAGTCAAATTTGGGCCCCTCTCAAACAGGGGAAAAAGCTTCCCGGTCTTGATGTGTACTGGGAAGGCTGGGTCTACTACACTTCCGTACCCGCTTCACACGAGTTTTCTTGCTGGTAAAAAGGGATTTTTTCCCTTTTTAAACAGATGACGGACGCCAGCCTGGGCCCCTTTACCCCACCCACTGTAATCCGGCTCTGGGGGTGAACCTCGTGTTTAAAAGATGACAGACCTAGCCTGGGCTCCACCGCACCCACTGTAAGTCTGGCCCTGGCGTGGACCCCCGTTTAAAGATGACAACGCTAGCCCGGGCTTCACTGCACCCCCTGTAAGTTGGCCCTGGCGCTGGACCTCCCTGTTAACAGATGGGACGGGAACTGGCTCTCACCCCTTAGGGGGAATCAGGAGAGCTTCAAAATTTTTCAAAAAAAAACAGATTTTTAAAAAGGTGATTTCTGTGAGGTTAAGTGTTAAAAAAAGGGGCCCAGGGGTGGACACAAATTGAAATTTTAGGGTTTAAAAATTTTTTGGGCTGCAGTCACTAAAGGGGGCGTATCTTTGATTCCAGGGGAGTCTGTCCCCAATCACTGAAGAAGGATTTGGAGGGGAAAAAAGAAACCTTGAATTGATTGGCCCGAATCATTCAGAAGCCCCGGAGGGGAAAAGTCTTCTCACCCAAAAGTGTTTTGGGGTGATTAGGACATTTTTTTTAAAAGGGGTGTGCGGACGAATTTAAAATATCTACAGTGTAAAAAAAAAAACCCTTTAAAAAAATGGGGAGGGGGTTTTTTGTATGTTTCACACTTGAAAAAAAGCAAAATGATAATAATGTAAACTATAAAAAAAACTTCCCTAAATAAATTCTGTAAAAAAGTCAGTTACCAAAAAAAAATATAAATGACGTCATGTACAAAATAGATGGCCACTTTTTTGATCTTTGGGGCAAAAAAGGTTTAGGGGTTCTTGGTACAGGACAGGTATAGTCAATGTCAGTGAAACTAAAATGGTGGTTGAAAGACTCCTTTTTCTGGCATTTTTTAATCTGGGGCTGCAGGTTTGGGGCTCATGCTGTGGGTCGGACAGGATTCTATGTCCAGTGAAATAAAAAAGGTGTTAAAGCTCCTATTTCCCGGGACTTTTTAAACTGTGGGTCAGAAGGTTTAATGGGCATTCTGCGGTACAGGGGCAGATATGTCAATGAAAATGGTGGTTCAAAGACTCCTTTTTGGGACTTTTTAAAAGGGGGGTCATGCAGGTTTGGGGGTCATGCTGTGGGCCCCGGCAGGTATAGTCAATGTCCAGTTCAACTAAAATTGTGGTTCAAAGCTCCTTTTTACGGGATTTTTTTAAACTGGGGGCTGCAGGTCTGGGGGTCTTTTGCGTTCCAGGGGAAGGGGTAGTCAATTCCAGTTCAAGTAAAATGAGGGTTCTAATCTATGCCCCTTTGGACTTTTTAAATTTTTGGGTTTGCAGGGTTTAAGGGGCATGCTTGGTACAAGAAAAGGGATAGTGAAAGGGCGTAGTTTTTTTTTGTGGCTTTTATAACCTAAGTGTGTTGCCAAGATGTAGCACGTACCCTTTGAGTTGTGGGTGTTTTAAATTCCAGTTCTCCTCCTGTTGGGTGAGAATGAAGGTTTGTTCCTCTCCCCTAGACTTTTTAATGGTCATGGGGTAATCTTTAACGACATCGGAAATCGTCTTGTAAATTTTCCGATATCGACTACGACCCCATGACGATAGTCAAGTAATCGTATCACTAAGTGAGGTTTTAACACAGAAAAAACAAGGTTATGCACATGGGAGGAAAAAACCATTACATGACTACATGTTAAATAAAAACGTGGGTAAAAGACATGGGAAAGGGCTTGGGAAATCCTGGTGGGCAGTAAACTTTAAATTGTAGCAGCCAGTGTAGGCAGCAGATGCAAGGCAAACAGGATCATGGGGTGTATTAAAAAGGGGCTAGATCCCTGATGAGAACATTTTCTCCCCTTATATAAGTCCTGGTTAGACCCGATGGAATATTGTGTAAGTTTTGGGCACCAGTGCAAGGAAAGACATTGTGAGCTTGAACAGGTACAAAGGCGGGCAACAAAAATAAAAAAAAGAACTGGGGGGCTGCAATACCCGAAATTTAGCAAGATTAGGGTTATTTAGTTTAGAGAAAAGACGGCTTCAAGGGGGCATAATAAATATGTTAAATACATCAAAAGGGCAAAAAGAGATCTCTCTCAAAATTTATTTATCCGGATGTATCTAGAACAAGGGGGGATCCCCCTTCGCTGAGGAACGAAAGTTCATAAAAAACATAGAAAGGGATTCTTTACTGTTAGAGCAGTAAGCTGTGGAATCTTGTCAGGGAAAAATCTCAGGTGAATTCAATAACAAGTTAAAAAGGGCTTTGGTGCATTTCTAGGTGTAATAATATAACAAGTGATAGTGACTAGGATTCTGGAGGGGGGGTCGTTGATCCAGGGATTGGAGTCAGGAAGGAATTTTTTCCCTAAAATGAGGACAATTGGCTTCTACCTCATTGGGGTTTTTTGCCTTCCTCTGGATCAACACTTTAGCAACACTTTAGCAAAATAGGCTGAACTGGATGGACGTCTTGTCTTTTTTCAGCCTTACAAACTATGTAACTATGTAACTATGCATTAGTCTTCATTGTGCGGTTTCCAAATTAACAGAAGAATGGACATATACGCATATGTCGGTGAAGATTGGCAGCTGACAGGATGGTTTCAGAAGCAAAATTCGATATTTTGGTTAATACTGTGGTGGATTAGCTGGACAAATGATAGACACAAACGGGTTTTGATGCAAAAACAAATAGGGTTTTATTTCACCAGAAAAACAAAAGCAGCCACACAAACACATCCCAGCAGGAGGATTTACAGTAGCCGTTTATCCTTCATCACCAAAAATATACAGCTTATCTTCAGCTTAAGCAAGTCATACAGTTCATATAGAACCATGTTGTGGTGAATTAGTCCCTGGGCAGAGTAGCAAGTGCCTCAAGTCTGCTCTATTCAACTCCGCTCCTCACTGACGCATACTGTGGAGCAAAATACAGTCCCCAGGTTTACACTCCTCACCTGAGGTCTGAGAGCAGCAGGCTTTAAAGGCTTCAAGAAGTCCAGTACAACCCGGACCGTACGACCTCTCACCCTCACTACAGCTGTCCCGGAAAAAGAGCCCATTTAATTTGCATGGCAGCTATACTAACTATACACACGTCAGTAACCTACTGTCACTGACTAAACAGCTCTTTTTCCCCACCGAGCTCCTGGGACTTCGTTGGCACATACATTGCAGGTCTCCTGCTGCAATTCAGCTAGATGCAAAGTCTGAGATGGATTGTGGATTGGCCCACTTGACATCTTTAGGGATGAAAACAGAAGTCTGCTTGGCACATATCTGCCTTCCACCACTTTACCTGTTGGTCGCCTACAAGTTTTTATAGAGGTTAGTTTGGAGGCGAGGTAATATTATAATATTCAATACGTCATCATCATTACCTCACACTTTGGAATATAATTTGCAATACAATTGGTTAGTTTAATCAACATACCTTTGCATAAGCAACAACCTTTACCATATCTTTGTTTTAGTTACACCGAGGTTCATTTTGCATCATATCACTTGGCAAATCAGCAGTTTTAATTAATATTTTTGTCTATTGTCAGCGGTAGCTAATTAATCTGGAGGGTACTTTCCAAATGGCGCTGAGAAACAAGTGATGGAATGGTACTGTAAGCATCCCTGCCATCATACATATATAAACAAATCTGTATTATCAGTAATTATACATTACAGACAAAACCAAACATTAAGAGGATAAGTTAGCCAAATGACTCAGACCAGAGGCATAATCAAATTCCTCTGTTGAAAATTATGAAAACTTTCTGAAGAACTATTAAATTATTTCACTCTATATGGCTTTTATAACACTTAAATTATTTAGCATGAGAGACAGAAGCATTAAAGGGGTTGTCTCACTACAAGGATTGCTTTTTATGTTAAAGATCTTGCAAAAACAAGTCACTTTGCAATATATGTGAATTAACAATATCCTATCTATTCTGAGATTCCCCCTCTTGTATGGGCAGCATCAGCTTCTCAGGTCGCGATAGCTACAGACCTGTTCAATCTCTCATGATATGCTGCCAGCACCAGTTGCTAAAGCTACAGACATGTCTTCTACTGCAGCCTAGTATAAGCCAGTAAACACGCCCCTGAATTAAAAATGAAACCAAGAAAACAGGATTGAGGTAAGATGAATCAATGTAGTGAGAAAACCTCTTTAACCGTGAGCCATAGGATGCAGTGCTGTCTATGAGAGGATTTTCTCTAGCCAAAACCTCAATAAAATACCTTTGTTCAGGAATAATATACAGTGGTGGCCAAAAGTATTGGCACCCCTGCAATTCTGTCAGATAATACTCAGTTTCTTCCTGAAAATGATTGCAATCACAAATTCTTTGGTATTAATATTGTAACGGGTGGCGGGGAAAGCGGGTAGTGGACCCACTGGACCACTGCCGGGCTTGCTCCGAGGGGGCGTAACTAAGTGGCCATCGGGCATGTGCATCTTCACAGAGCCTTTGATGGTAAGGTTGGCTGACCCCAACAGCTACCAGGTGCTACCTCAGAGCAGTCCCCAGCAGTGGCAGCTGACCAGACAGGCCAGAAGTGCCAAAGCTAGGCACAAACAGGATAAGGGAACAAGATACAGCAGACTAGGAGTAGATATGTGTAGGTACAGAAAGATAAGGACAGGACTAAACGGATGCCAAACAAGAAGGTTAAACAGAAGTCCAGGTACAAAACAGACTGACTGGAAAAAAACACCCAGAACAAGATCAGAGACTAAGGTTTAGGACTCAGGCAGGGAAAAAGGGCATGACCAAGGCACAAACACAGGCAGAGAACAAGGAAAGGGAAACTCACAGACATGGAAACAGGGACAGCAGAAAACAAGCTAGGAACTAAGGCATTAGCATGGCAAAGAAGCTCACAGACAAAGGTGCAGACAGACACATGGAAAGCAACATGGAGACTAACCAAACATAGAGGATACCACAAGAACACAAAGAAGAAGACACTACACAGGAACAACAGACTACACCAAGAGACAACATGACACAAGGATCAGGCAGGGAGTGTGAGGAGAAGCAGGCTTATAAACCCACAGGTGGAAGGGGATTGGCAGAGGAAGCCCAATCCGCTGCACACTTGTGGGAATAAAGGAAAGGGGAAATGTGGCCGCCGCCCTCTATAGAGCTACAAGGAATAGGGCAGCAGCCAAGATGGAGGAGCAGCATGGCCAGCAAGAGAAAGCCGCACAGCAATCACAGGTGAGTAAGCAGCGGCTACAGGAGCGCTCACAGCGACACTGCAACAGGAACCAGATCTGCGATAGGAACATAGGTACGACTGCGGTTCGCAGCAGAGGCCGCAGCTTAAGGACAGGAACGTGGCACGGACCGTGACAGTACCCCCCTCCTTAAGCCCTCCTCCTCCTCTCCAATCCACAAAAGGGAAAAATTTCCACTTAGGTCAGGGGACCGAAACAATCCGGGGGCAACCCCAAAACCAACTACGGGCTGCACAGCCAGTACCGGGAATACCTAGGAAATGGAGGAGCACAGGAGGAACAAACTGGGCACAAGGCAAAATGGGAGGGGAACCCAGGGCGGGCAGTAAGCCACAGGGGTCAGAGAAGGCTCAGGGCGAGACCGTAAGCCACGGGGACTCAGAAGGCGCAGGGCGAGACCGTAAGCCACGGGGACTCAGAAGGCGCAGGGCGAGACCGTAAGCCACGGGGACTCAGAAGGCGCAGGGCGAGACCGTAAGCCACGGGGACTCAGAAGGCGAAAGGGCGGAGACCGTAAGCCACGGGGACTCAGAAGGCGCAGGGCGATGACGTAAGCCACGGGGACTCAGAAGGCGCAGGGCGAGACCGTAAGCCACGGGGACTCAGAAGGCGCAGGGCGAGACCGTAAGCCACGGGGACTCAGAAGGCGCAGGGCGAGACCGTAAGCCACGGGGACTCAGAAGGCGCAGGGCGAGACCGTAAGCCACGGGGACTCAGAAGGCGCAGGGCGAGACCTTTAAGCCACGGGGACTCAGAAAGGCGCAGGGCGAGAACGTAAGCCAAGGGGACTCTGAAGGCGCAGGGCGACACCGTAATCCACGGGGACTCATCATGCGCAGGGCGAGACCGTAAGCCACGGGGACTCAGAAGGCGCAGGGCGAGACCGTAAGCCACGGGGACTCAGAAGGCGCAGGGAGAGACCGTAAGCCACTGGGACTCAGAAGGCGCAGGGCGAAAAACCGTAAGCCACGGGGACTCAGAAGGGGCCAGGGCGGACCGTAAGCCACGGGGACTCAGAAGGCGCAGGGCGAGACCTTTAAGCCACGGGACTCAGAAGGCGGCAGGGCGAGACCGTAAGCCACGGGGACTCAGAAGGCGCAGGGCGAGACCGTAAGCCACGGGGACTCAGAAGGCGCAGGCGAGACCGTAAGCACGGGGACTCAGAAGGGCGCAGGGCGGGGACCGGTAAGCCAAACGGGGACTCAAGAAGGCGCAGGGCGAGACCGTAAGCCACGGGGACTCAGAAGGGCAGGGCGGAGACCGTAAGCAACGGGGACTTCAGAAGCCGGGTAGTGGTCGGGCAGCTTCCAAACACCAAAAGACCTGCCAAAAAGAAAAAACACCCCCACACACTAAAGGGGACAGCCAGAAACAAGACCTACACACAGGGCTGCCATATAGGGGGTACATCCGGTACTCCCGTATGGGGCCCGGTGGAATAAGGGGGCCCGCGGCAAGCGGCCCCCCTTATTCCTCACGGCAGAGCGGGGCCCGGCGGCGCAGCGCCCGAACCAGGCTCCGCCCGGCCACAGTGTGGGCCCCGAGGGTCCTGCGGGCCCGGAAGGCAGTTGCTCAGAGACCCGGTGCCCCCCCCGGGGTTGGGGACTGATGTCCCCGACTCCCGGGGCTGGGGGAGCTATGGTGTCAGCGGAGCACAGCGCCACTAGCGCTGCACTCCGCTGATCTTCCCGGCAGGCTGAAGGCGTTAGGTCTTAAACCCTGCCGGCGCCGGCCCCTATGCTGACGTAGGCGCACGGGTGGTGACGTCACTCACCGCGCCGCCTATGCAGGGGCGGCAGGAGGGGCGGGAGCACGGAGGAGGGCGGGAGCGGGTCAGGTAAGTGACTGATTTGGTTTTTTTTTTTTATATATAAGGGGGCCTGACTGCTGCCTATATCTAAAGGGGCCTGCTGCTGCCCACACTTTAAAGGGGGCCCTGACTGCTGCCTATATCTAAGGGGGGCCCTGCTGCTGCCTACAACTAAAGGGGGCCCTGACTGCTGCCTATATTAAAAGGGGCCCTGGCTGCTGCCTATATCTAAAGGGGCCCTGGCTGCTGCTATATCTAAAGGAGGCCCTGGCTGCTGCCTACAACTAAAGGGGGCCCTGACTGATGCCTATATCGAAAGTGGGCCCTGACTGCTGCCTATATCTAAAGTGGGCCCTGACTGCTGCCTATATCTAAAGGGGGCCCTGACTGCTGCCTATATCTAAAAGGGGCCTGTTTCTGCTATATCTAAAGGGGGCCCCGGGCTGCTGCCTATCTCTAAAGGGGGGGCCCCTGGCTGCTGCCTATATCTAAAGGGGGGGCCCTGGCTGCTGCCTATATCTAAAGGGGGCCCTGGGCTGCTGCCTATATCTAAGGGGGCCCTGACTGCTGCCTATATCTAAAGGGGGCCCTGACTGCTGCCTATATCTAAAGGGGGCCCCGGCTGCTGGCTATATCTAAAGGGGGGCCCCGTCTGCTGCCTACAACTAAAGGGGGGCCCTGGCTGCGGGCCTACAACTAAAGGGGGGCCTGGCTGCGGCCTCAACTAAAGGGGGGCCCTGTGCTGCCTACAACTAAAGGGGGGCCCTGCTGCTGGGCCCAACCTCTAAAGGGGGCCCTGAAAGCTGCCTAACCTCTAAAGGGGGCCCTGACGCTGCCTTTAACCTCTAAAGGTGGTCCCTGACTTTTACCTAACCTCTAAAGGAGGGCCCTGACACGCCTACAAACTAAAGGGGACTCATGGCTGGTACCACCAACCCACCTGGGGTGGCCTACCAACTTATCCGGCGGGTGTCTACCTACCTAAATAGGGCCTAATCTAATTACCTGGGGCCTGCCCATTTGCCTACCTACCTGGTAATATAATTGTTAGGGGAGCAGGGCCCATAGCTGTAGCATTATCTCCAGGGGGTTAGTCCTCTCCCCACCCTCCAACCCCTCAGGATACTAGACCTGTAAAGTTATGGCTTGTACCGCTCTCCCACCCCTGGGAAGTTTGTACAGAGGTGGGAATAGGTAAAAAAATGCTTGAAAATTGAGGATTTTTAAGTTTGTGTGGTAATTTCTGCAGGGATGAGTTGTGGCCGGGACAAGTCATCATGGCGGTGTGGAAAGGATGCAGAAGAAAAGGGAATAAGAACGAAATCAAGAGAAAGAGAACGACTCTCAGATATGACGTTCTCTGGTGAGTCCCCGATTTCAGCGGTTATTTTGCTTTATCATTTTGGGTCAGTGCTGTATTCACTGTAATGTGATGTAACCTGAGCTGGTGTCTGACCTCTATTGTGGGGGTGTTGTAGGTTATACCTGAGCTGGTGTCTGACCTCTATGTGGTCTCTATATGGCAGTGTTGTAGGTTATACCTGAGTGGTTGTCTGACCTCTATGTGGTCTCTATATGGTGGGGTTGTAGGTTATACCTGTGCTGGTGTCTGAACCTCTATGTGGTCTCTAATTGGGGGTGTTGTAGGTTATACCTGACTGGTGTCTGACCTCTATGTGGTCTCTATATGGTGGTGCTGTAGGTTATTCCCGAGCTGGGTGTCTGATCTCTATGTGGTCTCTATATGGTGGTGTTGTAGGTTATAAACCCGAGCTGGTGTCTGACCTTTATGTTGTCTCATATGGCAGTGTTGTAGGTTATACCTGAGCTGGTATTTTGACCTCTCTGTGGTCTCTATATAGCGGTTTTTGTAGTAGGTTATACCTGAGCTGGTGTTGGAACTCTATGTGGTGGTGTTGTAGGTTATGTCGGCGGGTGGTATAATGCCAGCGTACAGTGGGCCCTGATTGACCCTGTGATAGGAGGTACACTTACTTTCTTGCTGGTGTTTATTTTAGAAGGTGGTGAGGTGCGTGACCAAGGGAACATGGAGGGGGAGGATAGTGTATGTGGGCTGGTGGGGGTGGATATTGTATGTGGGCTGGTGGGGGGTGGGTATTGTATGTGGGCGGGGTGGGGGGAGTGGATATTGTATGTGGGCTGGTGGGGGGAGTGGATATTGTATGTGGGCTGGTGGGGGGGAGTGGATATTGTATGTGGCTGGTGGGGGGAGCGGATATTGTATGTGGGCTGGTGGGGGGAGCGCGGTTTTGTTTTGTGGGCTGGTGGGGGGAGCGGATATTGTATGTGGGCTGGTGGGGGTGGGATATTGTATGTGGGCTGGGGGGAAGCGGATATTGTATGTGGGCTGGGGGGGGAGAGCGGATATTGTTTGGGTGCTGGGGGGGGGGAGCGGATATTGTATGGGGGCTGGTGGGGGAGAGCGGATATTGTATGTGGGCTGGTGGGGGGAGCGGATATTGTATGTGGGCTGGTGGGGGGAGCGGATATTGTATGTGGGCTGGTGGGGGGAGCGGATATTGTATGTGGGCTGGTGGGGGATATGATGGAGCTACTTAGCCCTGTGTCTATGATATGTGAGACAGACAGACATGTGACTCACTTGCTATTGTACTACAAATACAGTTCTTTTTTGCAACTGTATTATGTGGTAAAAAGGGCGCGTTTATGTCCGAGAGGCCCTTTTTTTTGCTGGGGGCGGGGCGATTTGGGTTGCTGGGGGCGGGGTTTTCCATGGGGGGGCCCAGGTGCTTCAGCTGTATGGGGCCCTGAAATTTCTGTTGGCGGCCCTGCCTACACATGGACCAAAAAACAGAGGGCAAAATGTCAGCGGAGTCCATTGCCTGATCCTACTGTAACGGGTGAGCGGGGAAAGCGGGTAGTGGACCCACTAGACCACTGCCGGGCTTGCTCCGAGGGGGCGTAACTAAGTGGACATCGGGCATGTGCATCTTCACAGAGCCTTTGATGGTAAGGTTGGCTGACCCCAACAGCCACCAGGTGCTACCTCAGAGCAGTCCCCAGCAGTGGCAGCTGACCAGACAGGCCAGAAGTGCCAAAGCTAGGCACAAATAGGATAAGGGAACAAGATACAGCAGACTAGGAGTAGATATGTGTAGGTACAGAAAGATAAGGACAGGACTAAACGGATGCCAAACAAGAAGGTTAAACAGAAGTCCAGGTACAAAACAGACTGACTGGAAACAACACCCAGAATAAGATCAGAGACTAAGGCTAGGACTAGAAACAGGGACAGCAGAAACAAGCTAGGAACTAAGGCATTAGCATGGCAAAGAAGCTCATAGACAAAGGTGCAGACAGACACATGGAAAACAACATGGAGACTAACCAAACATAGAGGATACCACAAGGACACCAACAAGAAGTCAATACACAGGAACAACAGACTACACCAAGAGACAACATGACACAACAAGGATCAGGCCGGGAGTGTGAGGCGAAGCAGGCTTATAAACCCACAGGTGGAAGGGGATTGGCAGAGGAAGCCCAACCCGCTAACACAATTTGTGGGAATAAAGGAAGGGAACAGGGTGGCTGCCGCCCTCTATAGAGCTACAAGGAATAGGGCAGCAGCCAAGATGGAGGAGCAGCATGGGCCCGCAAGAGAAAGCCGCACAGCAATCAAGGTGAGTAAGCAGCGGCTACAGGAGCGCTCACAGCGACACTGCAACAGGAACCAGATCTGCGATAGGAACATAGGTACGACTGTGGTTCACAGCAGAGGCCACAGCGTAAGGACAGGAACGTGGCACGGACCGTGACAAATATATTCATTTATTTTGCTTGCAATGTAAAAACAGAATGAGACAAAAATCAAATCATTGATCATTTCACCCAAAACTTCAAAAATGAGCCGGACAAAAGTATTGGCCTCAGCCTAATACTTGGTAGCACAACCTTTAGCCAAAATAACTGCGAACAACCGCTTCCGGTAACCAACAATGAGTTTCTTACAATGCTCTGCTGGAATTTTAGACCATTCTTCTTTGGCAATCTGCTCTAGGTCCCTGAGATTTGAAGGGTGCCTTCTCCAAACTGCCATTTTGAGATCTCTCCACAGGTGTTTTATGGGATTCAGGTCGATTCAGGTCTGGACTCATTGCTGGCCACTTTAGAAGTTCCAGTACTGTCTCTCCCACCATTTTCGAGTGCTTTTTGATGTGTGTTTTGGGTCATTGTCCTGCTGGTAGACCCATGACCGATGAGGGAGACCCAGCTTTCTCACACTTGGCCCTCCATTATGCTGAAAGATTTGTTGGTAGTCTTCAGACTTCATAATGCCATGCACACGGTCAAGCAGTCCATTGCCAGAGGCAGCAAAGCAACCCCAAAACATCAGGGAACCTCCGCCATGTTTGACTGTAGGGACCGTGTTCTTTTCTTTGAATGCCTCTTTTTTTTCCTGTAATCTCTATGTTGATGCCTTTTCCCAAAAAGCTCTACTTTTGTCTCATCTGACCAGAGAACATTCTTTCAAAACATTTTAGGCTTTCTCAGGTAAATTTGGGCAAACTCCAGCCTGGCTTTTTTATGTCTCGGGGTAAGAAGTGGGGTCTTCCTGGGTATCCTACCATACAGTCCCTTTTCATTCAGACGCAGACGGATAGTGCGGGCTGACACTGTTGTACCCTCGGACTGCAGGGCAGCTTGAACTTGTTTGGATGTTAGTCGAGGTTCTTTATCCACCATCCGCACAATCTTGCATTGAAATCTCTCGTCAATTTTTCTTTTCCGTCCACATCTAGGGAGGTTAGCCATAGTGCCATGGGCTTTAAACTTCTTGATGACACTGCGCACGGTAGACACAGGAACTTTCAGGTCTTTGGAGATGGACTTGTAGCCGTGAGATTGCTCAGGCTTCCTCACAATTTGGATTCTCAAGTCCTCAGACAGTTCTTTGGTCTTCTTTCTTTTCTCCATGCTCAACGTGGTACACACAAGGACACAGGACAGAGGTCGAGTCAACTTTAATCCATGTCAACTGGCTGCAAGTGTGATTTAGTTATTGCCAACACCTGTTAGGTGCCACAGGTAAGTTACAGGTGCTGTTAATTACACAAATTAGAGAAGCATCACATGATTTTTCAAACAGTGCCAATTCTTTTGTCCACCCCCTTTTTTATGTTTGGTGTGGAATTATATCAAATTTGGCTTTATGACAATTCTTTTTGTGGTTTTCCATTGAAGACAAATTAAATGAAGACAATAATACCAAAGAATTTGTGATTGCAATCACTTTCTGGAAGAAACTGAGTATTATCTGACAGAATTGCAGGGGTGCCAATACTTTTGGCCACCACTGTAGTGGTATATACAAATGTGACACTACATGCCAGTATACTGCAGGTCTGAAAAAATGTAAAAAAGATTAGAACCAGCGATTCTTCTGTGTTTAAAAATGTATGCCTTTATTTCCATCCGTGGATGTAGGGGGTACAGGGGATCGACCCCCTGTACCCCCTACATCCACGGATGGAAATAAAGGCATACATTTTTTAAACACAGAAGAATCGCTGGTTCTAATCTTCTTTTTGCTGAAGTATTTGTCTAGCAGGATACTGGGAACCTGTGAACCGTGCGGATCACTGCTGTGAATTTCAGCCAGGCAAAGAAGCAGGTGCAAAGGATTCCACATTATGGTGAGCAGCGTTCATTTGTATATGAGAGACTGAAAAAAAGTACATTTTTCCAGTAAAGATACTAAAAAAAGGTGAAAAATGTACAATAAAAACAGAAACTAACAGACATATTTGCTATCCCTGTAATTGTAATAGTCTATACAATATAATTAACATAATTTTTAATGATCATAAATAAATGGCATTAATAATAAATGGTAAAACTGTAGTCAAGACGCAGATTAACCCCATTAAATTGTGCTAATTCACATCCAAAACCATGGCAGAAACCACAGCAACAGAGAATCTAAAAGCATGCTTTAATTTTGCCATGTAAACACAATACAATATCAGCAGAACTCTATAGAGGCCAAAAACAGCCAAAGGGAAGATGGGAAATTTTTCAAAATGCATTTCTTCTAATTTAGGATACACAAAAATTTGAGATTCTTAGGGCGAAATGTATGATTTTCATTAGTAGTGCAGAATGCGCCTGAATTTATGAACCTGTTCTAGTGCGGGTGTGAGTAGATTTTGTGTCAAATCAGGCTCAGGTAAACCAGTTTTGCCATCCTCCTGCCATAAATGTGTAGAATCATATGATTGTGGTGTGATCCCCTCCAATGCCTCCACATCTTGAACCCATTACAAAGTGCAGCAGGCACCGCAAAATGCGCCTAATTTTGGAGTGCGCCCGATTGTAAATCTAGAGAACAAGTTTGCACCAGCTTTTTGGGCAGAAAGGACGCCAGACTACTTGTGTAGCCACGTTCAAGCACATCGCCTTTAGTGTACCTTTTTGATCAAAACTATGGGCCACATGTATGAAATTGTTTAGGTCTAAAACTCACTCTTTTGCCCATAGTAACCTATGGGCAAAAAGTGAGTTTTAGACCTAAACAGGTTCATACATGTGGCCCTATAAGAGTGACAAGGTGACCTCAGTTCAGAAGGGAACCTACTCTGACATTTTATCTCACTTGGTGTCTGTTCAGACCTTCTTACAGTTTTGATCAAAAATGTACTCTAAGAACCTTAATGTATCCTAAAGTAGCAGTAGCAAATGCAATTTGAAAAACATTCCTATATTCCCTGTTTTTTGAGTTCTGTTGATATTGTGTTGTGATTGCGTTACTTTACTGACTCACCAGTGTGCACTTATACTAACTTCTTTAACGCTTTGGATTTGCTGACCAATGTTTTGGATTATTTGCTTGGGGGAGTGCCTTGCACCTTGCCCATCCAAACAGACTATTTTTAATCTGAGCAGAATGTAGCTGGGACCTTCTCCCCCTGAAAATATAGAGGTCTGAACAGACACCAATGAGGTAAAAGTAGGCTCTCATGTGTACTGAGGTCACCTTGTCGCTGGTGGATGGGTTCTTACAGTTGAGATCAAAATTGTACGTCAAGAACCTCAAATTTTCATGTATCCAAAAGTAGTGGAAATGCATTTTGAAAAAATTTCTATATTCCCTTTGACTGTTTTTTGGCATTTATAAAGTCCTGCTGATATTTGTGTTTGTGTCGCTTTGTTGCCACACTAGTGTGCACCTGTACTAATTTCTTTACAATTGTTTTAAATGTGCTTTGTGGATGGTATTTGCCATGTTTTCTGAGAAATTTTTACCAAAAAAATCTGCCATGGGAACATGACTTCATGATACATTCATAGAGAATTTTTTTTTCTATATGGAATCTGTGTGAAAACCGTGTGGAATCCACATCCCATTGTTTTAAACAGAAAGCACATCCTTCATGATTGCTTCCCTTTACACAACTGTAACCTTTTTTATTCTGTTTAGTTATTAGTGCTGATTGTTGTTTGGACTTTCTGAAAGTAAACACTATTAGAATCAAAGGTTTTTCTGCATAGTTCTGTCACAAACATTGATTCATGTTTGCCCTTATTTGATATTCATTTGCTTTGTTGTAAATTTTCTATTTTCTGGGCATATTGCTCCGAGCTTTCAATCCTGACACTCAGACATCTTCTTCAGTCTTTCTAAACATTCTCCTTTTATAACACTCCCATTTTGTTGCACCACATTTTTCAGACAGCTGGCCAGGAACAACCAACATCTTTTGTCACACTCTGTGCCATCTTGAATGGTTTTTATAATACTTTCCATTGTTTCAGTTATCAAGTTTGCTGGAATTTAGCCAACTCAAGCAGCTCAGTAAAATCTGTAAACATGTCACTTTCTAACAGCAAATTAATTTGCATTTTTAGACTTGTGCTGGTATTGGTTCTACCCATGACGAGTAATCCCATTTTTTTCTCAAAATTGAATGATTCTATCATTTTTTTCCTCTATTTGATCTGGAAAAAACATGACATACATTAAAATAATATATTTTTATTTCTATGATGTATGTTGCATGATGCAGAAAGTTCAGCTATTAAACAAACAATTGGGCACATTTACTATTGTACTCTAAAAGTTGGACAGTTTAAACTTAGGATGTCTAAAAATTGCCCCAGATTTATCACAGTGATTCATGCTGTTTGATAAATTTGGCAAATATTTAGACTTGTTTGGTATTTTTTGACCAACAATTAGTTGGCTTACTTTGGTATGCCATAATTTTGCCACAATTGTGGCACAAGCATGATAGTAAAAGTGCCCCATTCTTCCGTACCATTTCTATGATTTGTACATCTGTTACATAAGAAAATAAGCTGGGCAAATGTTCTCTGTATTGATTCCATAATTTTCACCAGGGTTTTTTGTCTTACTTAAAAATAGTTCTATAGTTTTTATTCTACTCCTTTGCAGACTTATTAAAATTCTAATCCTGTACCTCTATATTACCAATGCAGTAGGATTCTATCTAGGAAAAAAAATGAACAGCCCAAATTTCTGTAATGACTTCTATGGAGTAACTGCATGGACAGAACAGTCATGTGACCACTGGACAGGCCATGTAAACCCTGGTATCCAGGTAACAGTAGATTATTGAGGAGCATAACTTTTCAAGTATTACTACCTTCAGCAGTGTCTTATCATGTGACCACTAGAGATGAGCGAACAGTAAAATGTTCGATTTTGAGTCGAACTTCGAACAGTAGTGGTGTTCGGTTCAAGGTTCAATTCGAACCCCCTTAAAGTCATTGGGAGAAGCTGTAATTACCGTCCATAACAGTAAAATGGATACGTGGAACAACTTAGCGAAGAAAATTTGTCTCTAAGAGTGGCAGAAAAAATCGAGAGGCTGAAATACTTCATTCCTTTCAATGGGTAACTGAAAAGATGAGGACAACTTGCAAGCAGGGGCGTAGCTTTAGAAGGTGCCGTGGTAGCAGCTGCTATGGGGCCTTGCATCCTGAGGGGGCCCAAAAGCCCCTTTGACACATAGGAAGCCACCGTTATTGGAAATGGCCCATGGTAACTGGCCATTTCACTTTTTGCACAAGTGCCCAAAAACTTCAAGTTACGCCCCTCTTGCAAGTTTTGTACATGTGATATATGTGTTGGCAGCAAGAGCATCCCAATGGGTAACATGGAGGTTCAGCTGGCAAGGGAGTAGTTATAGGGGGTGCAGCGGTAGCAGCTGCTACAGGGCCTTGCATCCTGAGGGTGCCCAAAAGCCCCTTTGACACATATGAAGACACCGGTATTGGAAATGGCACATGGTAACGAGGGCCCCATTTCACTTTTTGCACCAGGGCCCAAGAACTTGAACTTAAGCATCTGCAGGCTGGAATAGATTAGACAGCAGTACCATTGGTGGCAGTAAGAACATGCTAGTTGGGAACATGGAGGTTCCGGTTCAACTAGATTAAACGACATGATGATGATGACATTTGTGGCCGTGACTGAGAGGAAGAGGTGGTAAAATCGCTAGATGCGGGGTCTGATAGCCACTGAAGAACAGATTGCCGATGCTGTTCAATAATGAGATGCACAGGTAATTGAGCAAACGATGACAGGCCTGACGGTCTTGCGACTGACGATGTGTTCGCTTGTGTGTTGTCCAGAGCACTGGAAGGGGTGCCTTGTCTTGTACCTCTATCTCCACTTCCTAGGCCCCTCCTTACTTGCTTACCACCTCTAGTTCTCACCATGTTCAAAAGCTAAATATTATAGCTCTGCGCATGGCACAAGATATATGTAATAAAAAAGAGAGAAGTGTATGTATATGTGGATCCCAATAACACACTGGTATTTTTCAGCATTATGTGGACTAAAAACCTGGCAGAATTATAGTTTTTGGCCTTCAGTAAGATTTAGCAACAAAGAGAACTCTATTTACAAAAACACGGTATATTTGGTATGTTACACCCAACACTGACAAAAATGAACTTTTCTCCACTTAGAATAATTTTCATCAACCAATCACTATTTAGAATATATTTCTTTGTATAGGAGAATTGGAGACGGAGTGTTATAAAATGATTTAACCCCCAATACTGCAAAAACTGAACTTTTGGGCACTGAGTATGATTAAGCAAATCCAAGCACTCTGTATAATATATATCCATCTATATGAGAGTTAGTCGTTATGCGAGCCTGCAAATGTCGCCAAATAACAGCTTCTGGGTGTGGGAAAGATACAGCCAGCAATACCAAACTCACTAACTATTGCTGTCTATGGAGAGGAAAATGCAATCTAAGTCTTGATTCCCTAAACTTGCTGCACACCGCCCTAACTACCTAACTAATCTAAAGAACTCAATATAGTGAAATATATATAACAAGGTCTTGTGACTTTAGCAGCCAATGAGAGCCCTACACCTCAGCGATGACATTCTTGACACTTCTCTGTGATCTGTACTGATAAGATGGCCATCAAAAGTGCAGAAAGGAGCTGAAAACTATTAAAATGGCGTGTCAAATGCCATGGCAAATTTGAACATTTACTCGAATAAACAGTAAAATGTTCGGTTCAAGTTCGAGAAAATCGAGATGTTCGACTCGAACTTAATTTTCTCAAACGTTCGATCAAATATGACCCCACAAAAGGTATGTGACCCTGGTTCCCGGTTTAAAAGTAGATTAGAATAGTAGACTTCC
>JAODAL010053940.1:0-24945 GCA_025379985.1 Phyllomedusa bahiana | reverse complement strand
AGAAAGTAGCTGAGCGGGAAACCAAAAAATCCAGGGTTCGGGGCCCCCAGGTGCTGTGCTGGGGGGTACCAAATCCTAGGAGTGAAAAAGCTGCCATCAACAACCCAACCGGGTTGCTGCTAAAATGGAAAAATTCTTCCCCCCTTCCCCCACCCCCCCATGCCCCCTAACCCGGGGGCCAGGGCCAGTGGCACGGCCCAAGAACATAGGAGTCTTAAAAATTTTTTGATTTTTTCCGCTGCAGGTAAAAAAAGCCCCATTTGGACTTAAAAACGGGGCCAAAAGGGGTGGGGAACAAATCACCCTCCCCCAATGTGATTTCGCTTACACCGGGCAAATCAGCATGCAGCGGCCATTGCCAAGTACTTGGGGGACTCCTCCTCCACCCATTTAACTCCATGGGGGGTCTCCCCCTTTTCCAAAAACTCCTGCCCTGCTCCCCCCTGTCACCTAATAAAAAACTAAAAACCAACACTGCTTGGCCCCAATTTTTCCTCCCCAGTTCAGCCCCACTGACTCATTGGCGGGAGATTATGCACTTTTCCAGTCCCGACCAACAGATTTTCGCATCTTTTTCCAGGAATACAGGGGTTTGCGTTTTCATCCCTTTGCCCGGCGTTTTTACAAAAAACCCTTTTCCCCCCTTTAAGGGGCCCTGACAACGGCAGTGTCCCAAAGACTGCCATGCTGACATAAAAATTAACGGGGAGTACTCCCCGTCCACTTGGTTCACAATATCATTAATCCTTTCTCTTTTCAAAATTTTTTCCCCCCTGTTCATCTTTTCCCCCCTGTTTAAAATTCCCCCTGTTCAAATTTTTATCCCTGTTCAAATTTCCCTGTTCAAATTTCTCCCTGTTCAAAATTTCCCCCTGTTCATCAATTTTTCCCTGTTCATATTTTTTTCCCCTGTAATAATTTCTCCCTGTTCTAAAATTTCTGTTTTTTTCCTGTTTAGGGAGCAGGAGCAGAGCAGGAGTTTTTTTTTGACCAGTAGAAATTTAAAAGACAGGAAGTTTTCCAAGGGGTGAAGCTTTGACTGCCTAAATGGAGCTGCCACTGGGTCGCGCTGTTGACAGGATGGAACCCACCACATCTGAACACGTTTTCTCCCAGGTATGGGACATGCAAAGCAGGCTTGGTGCCAAAATTTAGGTCCCTGGTCACGCTTTATTTTTCCCCCAAAATTTCGCATATAGCCTTTTCCCCTCCTCCTGGTGTCTTGTCAAAAAACTGCCACTTGCCGATTGGTGTTTTTTACCCCCAATACGCACTGACGATTTTTACCGTGCTGCCCCGGGTGAGCCCCGGGCCGCTACTTTTGGCCCCTGCAAAGGGGGGTCAAATCGGGGCGTTGGTCCAAACCTCGCACTGCGCCCCCCGCTGACCCGGGGCCAAAACCCACTTGGGGGGCTGCCCCTGCCTACCCAAGCTCCGCTCTTTCCCCAATGATAATGTGAAGCCCTTGTTTCCCCGGGCCGGGAACATGGTATCAAGGGTAGGTGACCCCTGGGGCGCCATTCATAAAGGCAAAAAAAGGGGGCACAAGGGGGCAGGGAAAGGTAAAATTTTTCTATTTGGGGGGCATTTTAAAAGCCTTTTTTAAACTAGGGAAACCAAATACCTTGCCCCACCCTTTCCCTTGCTTCACCTGGCTCCCAAGTGCGACATCAATTAAATGTTTACTTCCCCCCACCATCCTCCTCAACGGTATTTCCCGTACAAAAACCCGAAACCCCTTGCAACAAAAACTCCCCATGCCCCTTTCCCCATCAAATCTTGCCCCCTTCTGCAAGAAGCAGCGGATGTCTTTCCCCCCCCTCTTTTCTGCCCATGTCCTCAAAAAGTTGTCCTCAAATGTATTGTGGGCAGAGGCCACAGGGCCCTAGTATTCTCTGGTGTGGGAAAACCGAACCCGGGGCAGAGGTGGGGTTTAGGACAGATTAAAGGGGGGCCCTAAGGGTTTGTCTTTAGGAAAAGCTCCGACTCAGGGGTGGGGGGTGCAGGGTGTCATCTGGGAGAAAATGGATGGCCTAGTCAACCATTTAGAATGTTCAGGGGGTGGGTTCCCCACCCCCTTTCCTGGAGCCCCTGCCCCGCCCGGGAAGGTTTCCTGGACCCCCCCTGCTCATGGGGGCTTTGGAAACCCCTCCAGGCCCAGCGCAAGCTTCCCCCCCACTCCTGGAGCCCATGCCCCCCTGGGAAGGGAAATGGACCCCCTGCTCCCTGGGGTTGGAAAAACCCAGGGCCCAGCTGCAGCTTCCCATTACTCCAGACCCCTGCCCCGCTGGGGAAAAGGGCCTGGACCCCCTGCTCATGGAGCTGGAAACACCCACCCCACCTGCATGCTTGGGGGCAAAAACACGAATGCTAGATACACCGGAATTTTGTGGCCTCCGGGGTTTTACCCCTGCTGTGACCCTCCCCCCCTTTCTGTCTGTGACCTGTGCCAGCTCCCCGGAACCCACTATTTTGTTCTTTGACCTTTTTTGTTTTGTTTTAAACCAGCTGGGGTGACATGACTTTGTCAGGGTGCGTTTCCCCCCTTCAGTTAAATTTTGTCATTTTGCCCCCCGTTTAAATGCCCCAAAAAAGGAAGAGTGGGAAACGATTTTAAGAAACCGGGGGCTGTTATTGCGGTTTTTCATACTAAAACACAGATTTTTATGAGACCAAACCAAGCTCCCCTATTTATATTTGAGCTGGCACAAAGCTCAACCAAAAACAATACAGGGTCTCTGAGCCAGGAAATAGCTGTTTTTTTTATCGTGATTTTCCGCAAATAAATTTGGGGAAAAATTTGGGCGAATCGAATTTTTGAGAAAATTTGCCCATCTCTACAAATAGTTTAAATGTGTATTTTTAAAAATGCAATAGACGTGTAACATTACAAATCAGTGACCATCGGCAATCCCGGGGCAAAACAAAATTTTCAGAGATCCCGCTTGATTCCTTTTTTATAAAATTTTCAAAAAAAACCACATTGGCTGGGAAAAAAAGATACATTTGTAAGTTATCCCCCCGTCACTGTGGGATGTCCCTTCCGAGAAAAACGCGGGCCTGCTGGGGGGAAATTAAAACTGAAGCTCAGGTTTATTCATCCTTTTGGGGAAACAGAATTTTAAAAGGGGCCCAGCCCAAAGCCCAAAAAAACATCAATGTTGACCCAAAAGGTAATCAGGGAAACCCCAGGGCCCCTAAATGCGATTTTTTTGTGTGTCTAATGTTTGGTTCCTGCCTTGCAGGCATTGGTGAGGGGGTTTAAAAACCCGTTGCCAAATGTAAAACCCAGTAGGGTCCTGCCACACCCCTGCTGTTGCTGCTTCACTATTTTGCCCATTTTTTCGCTCCCAAGTTGCAGACATTGTTCCCCCATGACTTAAAATTTTGTGAAGACCCCCTTTTAGATGTCTCGAGGGGAAAAAATGGGCACTGTTAAGGAAAAAAGGGCCCGCCCCCGTGGGCCCCTCGAAGGTCCGACGGGCCTGATTTTGGGGTGTATCGTGACATTGCCGCCCCTTAGGGGAAACCAAGAGGGCGGCCCAGTTTTACTTTTTCCACCCCTTAAACCCCACCCCCACGGTGCATCGGGGGGACCCTGGAGGGGGAAACCGAGAGAACAAACTTATCCGCCCCGGGGAAGACCCTGAACGGCGGGAGAGATTTTTTTTACCCAAAATTTTTGGTTTTTAAACAATTTTCCTGCCCAGATAATAAAGCTGCCCCCCAAGTTCTTTTGTTTGGTTTTTTTAAAAAACCTGCCCGGGGTTTAACGGGAAAATTTTTTTAAACAACCCCAAAGGGAAACAGCCTGGGGAATACTAAAAGTTTTTTAAGAAAAGTAATAGGGGGGGTAAAATTCAGGTTTTCAAGACAGCCCAATTTAGATTAAAGTTTACAGATTTAATTTGCCTTGGGGGGCACACAGAAAAAATATATACAAAATGAGGATTAATACATATAAGAGTCAAGGTGCAAATTTTAAGTAGGGTTTTTACAATTAAAAGGGGCAGTAAAATGTGCCCCAGTTACCTGAGATTTGCTTGGTTCGGGGCCCCCGCTGGGGGTGGATGCGGCCCCGCCGCGTGGATGCTTCTGGAAGGGGTGGAATGATGTCAGAAAACCTCCCCTGAATGCAACAAACTGGCCCCAAACGGGGGCTCCTCCCCTTATATCTATTATGGGACAGCCCACGTCGCGGGCCCACTACACTCCCCCCCCACACCCGGGGGACGGTCATAACTCCTCCCTTTTGGGCCCAAATAAATTTTCTGACTAAAAAACCCAAAAAATGGCCCATAACACGACGGGGCATTGGCACAAAAAACCCAACCCCGGTTTCCATCATCACAAAGGGCCCTGGACCTAGGCTACCCCCCGGATATCAGACACCCCTATCCTATGGCCCCTTCCCTAAGCCCCATTCGGGATTTTTTGGTCCCCCTGCCCCCATGCTAAAACGGGGAGATTAAAAGGCCCCCAAATAACCATTATAAAAGGAATCGCCTATAAATCTTTATAAAATTTTCCCGGAGGCCCGCTAAAGTCGGGGTTTGGGTTTTCCATTCAAGTCTTTTTTTTCTTGGGGTTGGAGATTTGAAATTTTCCTTGGTGCTAATTAATTAAAAAGGGGGACCCCTTTTGAGGGGTCAACCTCCTGCTGTGTTTGTTTTCCCTTTTAAAAAGGGCTTTTTTTTACAATGGTCTGAGCTGGGGTTAATTAATTGGGTTTTCCTGGGAGCGGGGGCCGTTTTTTCGATTTACTATTTATGAAGTTAAAGGGGGAGGGGTTTGAACAGTAATATAGTAAAATTTTCCTCACAACACTATACCCACCAATTCTGCATTCTATGTAAAACTTTTGGGGGAGGGGAAGGGAAAGTGCTCACTTTTGTTTTGGGTACCAAGGACAAAAGGGGGCCCACCCAGTTATCGTTTAATTTTTATTACCTTGATGCGTGGATCATGTTGCGGGTAATGAGCACCCAAAGCACTCCCCCGGTGTAGATGTGCTGGGGATCTCCCAGGCCTTGGGGTTTGGGGGGCACTAACAGTTTTTTCCCTCCTCTTCCTCCTCCTTTTAAATTTTTCCCAACCTTTCCCCACTGAAGGGAAAATCATCCCGGGTTGGGGGGTTCCTGCCTCCCCCACCCTCCCCCACTTTTCATCCTGACTGTCACCAGGCCCTGGAAACCCTTTAAAGGGCCCCTCTATTTCTGGAGCGGACTGCCATCCTGCACCCCCCCGTCAAACCTTGAACCACTGCCCCAAAGAAGACCCATAATATTGGGGAAAAAAAATCAGGGCTTCTAAAATCCTCTGGTGAGTACACCTCCCGTGTCTGGGCCCCATTCTACCTCCTCTTTTCCCCCATCACTCCTGGGAAACCCGCTTCCCCAGAGTTTTCTTAATGCTTTTGTTCCAGTTTAAAAAAATTTAAACCCGAACAATTTTTTTTTTACAGGGCATAAAACCGACTGTAAATGTTAATTTTGGGCAAACCAACCCCGTTAATAATGTGGAAAAATGCCCGTTAACATACATAAATTTAGGGGGGTAATGGGGGTGGGTTTATTTTTGGGTGTGTTCCTCTCCATCCTGTGAAGAGGAGATAGGGGCAGCAGGATGTGTCCAAAACCCCAAACCTGCTTGGGGTTTTTTTTTTCCTTCCCGGTGCCCCATCAGAGGGGCAAAAAAGGGGGCAGGAAAAGTGTTGGGGGGGGGCAGCTGCAGGGGAGGCAAAGGGGTCCCCCGGAAAAAGGGCCCCAGAGCAAAGGGGCTCCTCATAACCCGGGTGTCCGAGGGCCAGGTTAGGCCCAAAACAACTAGTGATTTTTATAGACCCCGAGGGGAGGGAGCCCCCCCCAGCGGTTTTCAAGCGGTCGTGGGCCGGGTGTTTTACGCGCAGTTGGAGTTTTCCCGGAGCCAAGAGGCCCCCTCAGGGCCCCACGGGGATCCTTTCCCCAAAGGATCAGTAAGTTCCAAAGGGGAGGGGGAGGGCCAGGGGATAGGTCCTAGGGAACCCGAAAGATACGTGGAGTCTTATCCCTTCTGGCCCCTGCTTGTTTTAAGTTTCAGGCAGCGTTTTGCGGCTGCCATATCCTGAAAAGTCCAGGACTTCCACATCCTCCCTTGGACTCAGACCCGCAGTGGTCTACCATGCACCTGTACACGTACGTCCGATCCGGTCACCGAGGCAGGCCAGTGACCGACGTTGGTACCCTATCCTGCTTCAAAACTGTAAGTTGTTGATATCCTTTCTTGTATCCAGTCTCCTATGGTAACACCCCCATCCCACACTGCTATCAGCCATTGACATTCAACTCATATTGGTTATAACTCTCACATGTAAGGAATTCCACTGTCCACATCACGAGTATCAGATCACTCTCAACGCTGCCAGTTGTTCCAACAATGCAAATGCCGGAAATTATTAAACCTCCACCTTCTTCAGCAGACAATCAAACCTGGGTAGTGCTTTGAAAAGTTCTACACACCTGTTCTAACAGTGCCAACATAGAGGTCTTATCTAATCCAATCTTGAAGGGCAGAAGAGATTTCTCCCTTTGTCCGCACATCACCTTGTCTTGCACCAAGTCTTAAGCATCCACCACTGTTGAGGTCCTGGGCCAGCTGCCATCAGCTCTTACCGTTGTTACTGTCTCCAAACAAATTAATTTGAAACATCCTAGTTCTCTTGCTCGCGCTATTGCGACATCTCATCCGATCCCATCAACTGACTACGTCACCTCCCAACTCAGACAGTGAGCAGGTCAAGAGATGTAACCCGCCCTTGACTATTACTTAGTCCATGTTGAGTAGTGAAGATGACTTGGTTCAGCAATGCCCAATTGCCTGAAATCTTTTCTGCATTGGCCCAGCAGGGACACTTTTTCTGTTGAAATCTGCTCCAGCGTAATAGTGGCACATGCCAGGCCGGACGTGGGGGAATTTCATCTGTTCCACCACAAAAAGGAACAATGCCTAGCCATTCACCTGCAATGCGACATTCAGTTTTTGCTTGGATGTGATAAGCTTCTTCTCCCTACACCTTTCTCATAGCTGAATCGACGCGGCTGTATGCAAGCTAACTAGTCGAACCGAACCTCCATGAGGCCCCCGAGTTGCATGTTCTCTGCTCCACCAATGGTACTGCCTCAATTTAGTAAATCCGACCAGGGCCGCTCCACTTGCATTCTCCTCCTCCATGGTCTGCCATCTAATCTTTTAACCGAAACCTTCTGTTCCCAGTGCCATGTCTCGCTGCCACCTAGTACGCTGTCTAATCTTTCGAACCGGAACCTCCATGTTCCTCATTGGAAATAGTCCGTGCTGCCACCAATGGACTGCCTGCTAATCTATCAGACAGGATCCTCGTCGTGCCCCATTCCTATTTCTCCCGCCACCAATTGACAGCCTCTAGCTATCCTGCCTCAGAGGTTAACTTGATAGTCTTGCCTCATTATAGAAAGGGCTCCGCCAATGACCATTTCGCTTTTCCATGACCATGGGCTGCTTATGTGTTATAAGCGTTTGCCCCCTCCATCCCCGTACACAGCTATCCTAACCTCCTATACACAGCCTGCGTGCAACTTCATATGTTCTTACCATTTTAAATGAACTAATTTGCTTACGCAGTTTTTTCTTCACTCTTAAACAAACAAGTATTCTTCACTAAGTTGTTCCACATATCCAGTTTAACCCGAACATCTTCTCTCATTGACTTTAATGGGGTTCAAGTTCGAGTTTGACTCGAACTTTGAACCAAACGCCTTCAAGTTCAATGTTCAACTCAAACTCGAACTGTTAGTTCACTCATCACTATCCTACCTAAATTATATATATATATAAATAAGGGAGTAGTCAATCAAAATGCTCCGGTTCATTTTACGTAGATTTTGGTGCCATTTATACATTTCAAAATGGCACAAAGTGAGGGTACTTGACTGGATAATTGGACACTTGGCATGTTTAAATGTGGCTTTTGTAAAACCTTCCATATTTAGAGCGTCCTTAACAGCTTAAGTCATTTACACAGCTGTCCTTCTAAGAGATTAATCTATTGTATAACTATCTTAATTAGTGTATGCATGTGGTTCTGCCCCTTTAATTTGTGTCCAATTGGTGGGGACAGCTTCCTGATCAATTTTAATGAAATTCACCACAATAATCTTTCCTTTGCCATCATATGCGCAACATGCCATCCTTATTAATACAATTCATCCAGACTATAGTCGTCAACCCCGCCTGCCCCCACCTGGCCGCGGCGCGCACCCTACCCCCTGTCCGGGTGTCCACCAGGTCTCCGCCCTGCCCGGACAGCCGGGGTTCTGCTCTCCTGACTCTCCTACCCGCTCCTTTCGCCCCCTCTGCCGCCGGCGCCGGGCATGTGTCCTATGCCCGAGCCGCTCGTCTCGTGGAATTTAATGGCCACCCCTTAAGGCTAATTGCCTGCGCGTCTCCTACTTAAGGTACGCCCCCGTTTTCTCCTTTCCTGGATCTATGTTCCTCGTCCTTACAAAGCGTTCCCAAGAGAGTATTCCTCCCTTTCCCGTACCGACCTCTTGCTACGTTTTCTGACTCTGAACCTCTTCCCCTCCCCGACCTTCCTCCTACCACACCACGAACCTGCCGCCGGTCCTTATTCCGGCGGCCTGCCTCGACACGATTCGTACTACAGTTGCTGCACCACAGCTGCACCTCGGCTGCCACCAGCAACAATCACTCAACACCTAGCCCACCCGCAATCAAGCCTGCCCGCGGCGCGCTCTGTGAATACCCGACTTAATTCCGTCCCCTCTGGCATAACTATCACCTTGCGTGGGCCCGATCCCTACCCAACCCATACATTAATCCAGCCATGGATCCCGTCAAGTGGCCTCTGCCAAGCAACGCGATCTTACGACGAGGTGCCCACAATCAACTAATCGCTCAACATGGGTCACAGTTGGGCCGCCGCACCGCCATGATCGCAGCTTCTTGCAGCCCACACATCTCCCCCCCGATCTGTGCTCGTCACATCTACACCCCTTGCCACCTGGACCCAAACTTCGCTCCCCTACACTCCACTTGCCGGTGATCCCTAGCTCTGCCGTTCTTACTCATGCTAATGCACGTGGACGGATGGCGATCAGTTTTCCCTCGGAGAGTCTAATCCGTTGTGAGTCTACTTTCACTGAAGGCCGGCGTGCTACCCCCCCTGACAACGACCCTGGTCTGCGACCTACAGTCCTTCACTCCAGAATTCCGCACACGCTTAAGACCACGCCCTCCTCCGCCAGACCGCCGCTTGAGCCTCCGTCAGCGATCCTTCCGTGTGGTGACGATGCGTTCAATTCCGCACCCTGGCGTCGGTCGCGCTTAACAATCCCCCCTCGCGCTACCTTCAGAAGGGCTGTCCAGCTGGTATAAAACCCTTTGGCAGCAAGATCCTCCCTCCTCCCTAAACAGTATTGACTCGTCTTAATCTATTGTTAAGTTCGCCGAGAGCTAGAGCTTCGCCAAGAAAGAACTCCGCTCGTCCCGCTCCGTCCGGCATTCCACTGCTCCAGTGTTCAACCAGGAGGCGCCATTCTCCTATTCCGCCCTCCTCTAACCCAAGTGATCCGATCAAGTGGATCGGCTCACTGAACTGCATTACTATACCGCCTCTAAAAAAGAATAAACTTCCTCTACTGCCCAGCCCGGACCACTTTCGCGAGAAACGTCCCCTTTCGTCCTCTCCCGAAACGCTCTCACTTAGCCGTAGACGCCCGTAGCAGGGCCGCCTCTCCACGGGATATCCAGTAGAGTGACTTGCTGATGCGGCCTTGTATCTCTGCCGTTCCGTTCTGCCTTCCTAACGCATCTGCCGAAAAAAATAACTTATCTTTCCTCGTTGTAACCCGTCCCATCCTTAGTCCGCTGAAATAGCCGCTGCTTATCTCTTTCGTCATGAGGCTCCTCACTGACCCGCTGTAATTTCCCGCAGTACTCGCCGTGGTGGGGGGACTCTGCATAAAAGAATATGATTTCCACGTCAGTCCCCGGCTTCCTCCTATCCTCTTGCTTCCCCTGAAGGCCACGCCCCTACCGCGACTGAACGGCGAAGTCCTACTTTGACCAATCCAAACCGCGCTTGATACCACCCCTCCTACCACACGCCCCCCGCTTTCATACCTTGCCTGCCTCCCGGCCGAGACCTACTTTGATGTATTCTCCGAAAAGGCCGATTCGCGGGCCGACCACATCGCCTTACACTGCCCTATTGACCGCCGTCCAGAAACCACTCCGCCGCGATCTACCCACGGTCGTGCCGGAGACCAGCCATGTCGCCGACATTCGGGAATCTGCAGAAAGGATTCATCCATTAGTCGGCTCCTCCCCACCGGACCGTTTTTTCTTCGGCAAAAAGATGTTATCTCCTCCATGCATTTACTTGAGGGTCGAAATAAAACACCGTGAAAAACTCTACCCTCTTCCACTGATCTCGGACTGTTTGTCCGTCCAAGGGCCTAGATGTTTTACCAAGTTGGAATCGACGTGGCCTACAACCTCATCAGAATTCAAAGGACTATGAAACGCATTCAACACACAGACGACATTTTCAATATCTCGTGATGCCTTTTGCTATGCAACGCCCCGGCCCGTTTCCATGGTTGTCAATGAAGTTTCCGGACTGCTGTACACGTGCTCATTGTAATACCTGACTATATTTTGAGTTTGTCTCCTGACATATACTTCCACCGAGACAAGTACCCTATCCTGCTACCCTCGGATTTCCGACTGGATGCCTTACTAAAGTGCGTCCACCTGCCATCGTCCTTTTCCTGACCATTCTCTGAGCATGTCGTCAGAGATCCTCATTCTCTCCAGCATCAACATGGCCCGCCTTCGTCTCCGGCATTTCAACGCTTTCTAGGAGTCGCCAACTACTACCGGCATTTATTCCCCACTTTCTACGGTATGGCTCCCTTTGTGCTCTCACCCGAAAATGCGAACCTAAGCTGTCCCCATCGCCAAAGCTTCTCCCAAGGAAAATCTCCTTCCCTCCGCACCCATTTGTGTCCTCCATCCTAAGACCCGTTCAGCCTGAGGTCGATGCCTCTTCCGTGTGCAGGCGGCCTGCCCTGAAGGCCCTAAAGCAAAACGTCACATGCTGTTTTTTCTTTTCTAAAACTTTCTCTGTCGCTGAACGAACTACCCATTGAGATCGGAGCTGTTTTGCCATATTGGCCCTGGAGAGTGCACATCCCTTGAGGGACTCGACACCCGATTGACTCTTGTCAGACCTTATATAAGCACAATACTACAACGCTCAGCGCCGACATCCTCCCACACCTGTCGTCTTTTTATTCCTCTCGTTTTGATTTTAAATCCGACTGTCGACCGCCGAGTAAAATATCAAAGCGATGCCCTCGCCTTCTTCTACCTAACCGAGTAACCCTCCTCAGCATACATCGCTCCCAACACGGGTCCTCGTGCTCCGTGATCTCCGACATTCCTCCAGCATACCTATGTCCCCCCACTCAGGAGAAATCTGTTGGCATTGCTCTCTTCTGCCGTCATCCAGGATTCCATTAAGCCCTATGCTCGCATCTCACGTCTATACGGTGCCAACCTGCTCCAAACGCAAGACTTTTGTTCTTTCCTCACCAAATTGCCCAAAACAAGATCCTCGCCGTAGCCCCTGGGCGCTAGTCCCTCGGCCAGTTCAGAATCTCCATAGTCACACATCGGCATGGTCCTTTATCCACGACCCCATCCTTCTGAAACGCGGTCCAGCTGGTTTCCTACCGTTGTTCTAAGATACCCACTTTGTGCCATTCCTGGCTCCTTCGCTCCCCAATGGCAGATACTCTTACTTCACATCTTCGTCTACGCTTCCGTACCACATCTCTCCGACCTCTCCATTTGTCTCCAAATTCTGGCGTTTTCTGTTCCCGTTGCAACAACTGGAGTTTTCTTCCCAACATCCCGCACAATGTAAGAGGAACCACATCTGGGAGAGTACTACGTCACTTCGAGGCCGCACGACAGACAACTGGTCCCCCGAGTTGCTACCGGGCAGATCGTTCTTATAATCATCGGACTCCGACTCTACTGGCGTTCCTCCTTTCCTGTGGTCTATGGTCGTCTCCCCCCCCGCCCCACGCACTCACCATTCCCCTGGCGTCCCCTCCGATTCCCCGCCGTGACAAGCAGTTCACATACAAACCAATTTGGGCCGAGACCCGACAAGCCCTACTCCAGCTTCGCCCGGTATGAAACCCAGCTACAAAGAAACCCTTCCCCTACGTCTCTGCCCAGATTGGTTGCTCTCGCAGGTACATTCCCTCAAGAGTCCCAGTTACAAATTTGTCCGCGTTGTTCTGGGACCCTTCAGATTCCCGGGGACACGGAACCCGTGTCCGAAAGACTCTGTCTGCCCCAGCTCTCCCCCTAACCCTTTCATGTTTCAACCTCCTGAATCCTCTGTCCTATCCGTTCTCCAGAGCGCTGCTCCAAATCCCGATGCTAGAAACCCAATGTCTTGAAGTAAGACATCCTGTCATGAATAGCGCAGTAAGCATTATGCTTTCGAGTGGATGGGTTCGCCCCAAGAGAGACCTGTACCAAGCCTTAGCCGGATCCTGTCCTTATCCTAAATTCCTTCACCTAAAAAGAGGGGAGACCTAAGGGGGGGTACTTCACGCCCCTCCTCCCCCGCCCGCGTCCCGCGCACCCGTGACCCCTGTCCGTGTCCACCGTCGGGTCCGCCGCTGCCGCGACGAGCCGGGCGCTTCTGCCATCCACCGAACCTCGCTCCTGTGACTCCCGGCCTCTCCGCGGGACCGCTGCCTTGTCCATGCGAGCGCGCGCTCTTCTCGGATTGATAGCCACTCCGTTAAGGCTAATTGGCCTGGACTCTCCGACTTAAGGTACGTCCCACTAATACTCCTTGCTGGATCTATGTGGCCGCGTCCTAGCTAACTTCCACAGTTTATTCCTCCCTTTCCCGCGTACCAGACCTCTTCTACTTCTTGACGCCAACCGCTCCCGCCTGCCGACCTTCCTGCCTTCCACGACCACAACACTTTGCCGCCTGTCCTGACCTGATGCCTGCCCTCGACTACATTCTCGACTACGATCTTCACCACGCTGCACCTCGCTGCCACCGCAACAATCACGCAAGGGACACCTACCGCACCCGCAGCAAGCCACCGCTTTGCGCCTCTGGTAAAACCGGCTACTTAATTCCGTTCCCTGCGTGCTTACTATCTGCGCTTCTGGGCCCATTCCTCTACCCATCCTTGTCTTTGACCAGTCAGTAAAAAAAGGTGACATGTCAATTTTCTTCAGTAGTGCTGTGAAACATCACCTCTAGACTGTATCAAATTAACCCTTTAGCCCTCGTATATGACAGATTTCTGTTGTATTCTTTTAATTTAATTTAAATACCACACTATTGTTCGTTTTTTTATCGACAATGTTGAAAGCCAAGGGGGGGGGGGGAGTTGGGGGGGGAGTGGGGGGGGGTGGGGGGATTTATGGATCAAATTTTCAGATCATGCATAAGTAAGTGAATACGTCATCATCTTTGAAATCCCCATTTTCGACGCTTCCTGTTAGTTGCGCCATACCCCCCCCCCCCCAAAAAGCGATTACAGAAAAAACAGGAGATGGTGCTCTCATACTGGATGGTATTGCGATTGCTAAAATCACTTACCTCGTATTACATAGAAACGTTCCGGTTCACCGTAGTTCCTCACTCGCATCATAGGACGAGCTCTGCCGGTGGCCCAAACACTCACAAATAGTCTATTTGTCTGCACTAATTCCTCGACATGAGCGTGATCCGTTCCAATTAAGTAGATACATATTTTGAATTGTAGAGATTTCGAAAATAGGTGTAAACTCACTACACTGAAATCACAGTACGGGGACCACGGAGAACTTTCTACTCATCCTATAGAGATCCCTGATAAAAGTTCACCATGACTTAGTGTAGACATTCACTAAATTATATTATTTTAACAGTGCGAGTAAATATTTACGAATATTCAAGCTTGAACTATAGTGATACACATCATTTCTATAGTGCAGGCTGTTTTTTAGAGCAAAACTCTCACTTTTAGAATAGTATACATTCAATAGGTGTTCATTTTCCAATGTTACCCTTTCCACCTGTAGATTCCACTTGAGTTATTTCTACCACAAGCTTTTTCACTCATTGTGTGTTCCAAATATACCGTTAGCATACGAAACATAACATACTGTTTTTGGACGTTTGCCACCCACTTTGGTGCATTGACCAGCAACCTCGTAAGCTGAAAACAAATTCTAATCACCACTGGAATTGAAAGGTGCTAAAATTACAGGATTATATCAAAACTTTACTGTGTACGTGGTTTTGTTACTTTTCGCACCCAGCTGTGGTCATGACCTGCAACCACGTAATCTTAAAACAGCATTTCTATATCACCACATGAATTGAAAGTGCAAAAATGACCGTGTTTGATACGAAAACATAACAATACTTTTTGTGACTTGTGCCACCATTCTCTCTCTACAACAGAACAACGTGTAGTTTAAGAGATTCTGGGTCCATAATCAAAATACACGTATCTGTTGTATGGTTTCGTATAATACACGTATTGGTTCTACCTTCTAGGCTCCTGGGTACGTGAACTTGCGTTGTTTCGATTTAACTGTAGGCTCGCGTCAGGAACATACTGTGCCTTATATATGCATTTATTCTCGTAACGGGTTATTTTTGATATAATAAACGTATTTTTTCACCGTTCAGTCTCCGTTGACTTAATTGCTGTTTTATGATGTTAATTATGCTGCTCATGTATCTATGCTTCCAAATCAAAAGATCACGTATCTTTATGTTTAGGATGATAACACGGTAGTGTTGCAACAAACAACCTTGCGACTACAAGATTGCTGTTGTAATTAGAAACTGCAAGGTGATAAGCACACAGAATGGTAAAATTGATAAAAAAATGGAACACCTAGCTAAATGTATACTGATAATAATAGTAGTTTTGCACCTAAAAAACAACCTCGCCAGTGAAATAAATAGTGTATCCTATATAAGTGCCTGCTCCCAATAAGTATTCCAAAAGCTTTCATACTAACCGGTTAATAATAAAAGATTTTCAACTAGTCTAACGACTAAGTCGTGGAACTATCCATGTCTTTATAGAAGACGGTCTAGTGCGCCCTGTGCCCCCCCCCGCGCCTCCTTACTTTCAGCGTTAATCTGCGTTAATATTCTCTAGCTAACTATATAAAATCACCTTCCAAGCTCGGAATCTTTCGAAATTTGAAGTTCACAGCTTAGAGAAGTTCCTGGGCAAAAAGAGACAAGTTCGACTGAGCTGTTTGGCCACAGGCAGAGCCTCGCCGACCTCTCGAACCTGAAACACGAAGGCTGAACAGGTAACCTGTGCTATTGTAATACGAGTCATGTGATGTTTCCCCACCAATCGCACCTTACTCTTCCCAGCATGACTCGCACACACATCTCACCCTCGCTATGCTTAATCCTGATTGCTGACCCAAAATTACAGGAACCCGATAATGCCGAGCTTTATAATGATGCACTGATGTGAACCTTAAGTATCGCGATGATCGAAAATTTCGATCACCATTAAATCCGTGCCGATTTCCAACTTTGTCATAAAAAATCGCTCATCATAGGATTACTATTAATTAAAAAAAGTTACAAAAAATATGATCATTAAACCTAATGTTAATTAGTAACTTCGTGAGGTGAGGTGTCCACCCGACCTCCTCTTAGCAAAATCCTTCCAATGTCACCCTCTTTTTACTGACTTATAGTAAGGTTGGGTAGTGGATCCGCCGGACAACCGCAAGCGTTGTATCAGTTAAGCCACGCCAGCGGAAAACGAACGAAGTACCCCCGTTTTTCACAAGCCCGCCCAAAGGAGTGGACTTCTGCGGCGAGCTACCAGTCATTCCCCCCCCCCCCTACCTGAACTTGCGTCGGCACCAGCACTGGTGCAGAATCATTCCCAATCTATCCGAGCGGCAGCAAGGTCAGGCCAGCGCAAAGTTCGTGTCGGGACAGGCAGGAAGGTCGCACGCAGAGGTTCGGATCTTGAAACTACTAAGGTCCTGGTACACACGAAAGCAGAATACACTTTGGAACGCTTTAGCTAAGGCACGCAGGCAACATAGATCCAGACCAAGGATATTAGTACTACACATAAGTAGAGTTAGGCCGGCCCCCAACCAATTAGCCAATTAACGACGCTGGCCCTTTAAAAATCCACGTGAAACAGCGCGACCCCCTTAGACATCAGCACGCCGCACCGCCCAAGTCACACCACGTCGAGTGAGGTATCAGCACACTGCCCCCCGCACGTCCTCGCGCCAAGCCGTCGGCAACCCACCCCGTGGACCCCGACAGGGGGTCACGGTGCGCCCGAGGGCCCGCGGCCGGGAGCAAGGCCGTACAGTACCTACCCCCCCCCCCCTTTATCCTCCCCCTCTTTTTATACGAAAATTTACGGATAAGGCCTGAGGTCCTGATGTGAACTCTGTTCCCAGACCTCTCGTCGGGCCAAACCTCCAATCGACAAAAAATAATCGCTTACCCCTGTCATCTTCATTCCAATGTCCTTCAGTTCACAACATCTGATTCTACATCGAATGGAGCACGCCCCTTGGAGATACTCGGTGCTACCAAGGCTTCAGAGGAAACATAAAGGCGTTTCAGGACCCGAAATGACAGACGAGGTATAACACCGTGCACTTGTCGCAAATTCTGAAGGGTCCCAGAAAACGCGACCCAATTGTAACGGGAATCTTGAGCTAGGTACCTAACAAGCCACCCCTATCCACGGAGAACTGGAAGGTCTCCTCTTCTTGCATCCTTCTCATACGCGTACCTGAGTAGGGCTTGTGCGTCCACGCCAAATGTCTTGAGTTCTAACCTGATTGGCCTCAGGCGGACCTCGAGGAGGAAGCCCAGAAGGAGGGCTGGACACCATAGACCACCGAGAAAGGATAACGCCATAACGGATCCAATATATAAGAAACTCTGCCTGCCCAATGCAACTCGACCCAGTTGTCCGGGCTCGGACACAATGTCTAATAACGCACTCTCCCAAATTTGGTTACCCGCTCCTCCACCGTCCATTTCGTCTGGATGAGATGCGAAAATAATCCAGCTTATCGCCAACCGGAATCACTAGAACACGCCCAAAGGGGAAAAAAAAAAAAAATAATAAATTTTGGAACTACTGACCCTCGGTCAGACATTTAATATGCCATTAACGATAAATGTGATGGAAATTCCTCCAATTGGAGCAAAGAAGACCCAGGAAGCGGCCGAAAGGTGACATGCTTAGAAAAACGGGTCAGTGACAACCCAATGATCCTTTCCCGTCAAGAGGAGGTCCGATAAAGTCCATGCCTAGTTACCATGAGAGGCGTTCTGGCAGGGACTAAGAGACCTCGCCAGGCAAACCTTTTTGGCACATTGGTCAGGAAAGAAAAAAGTCCTTGACCAGTGTCAGTTCCACCTGTAGACTAAGATGTACTTAGAATTGCAATCCGATGACCGCCTAAAGAGCGAGGCCCCAACACCAATTCTCCTCCGTAGGGGCGCACTGGTTCTGCATCTGAAAATGCTCGGAATCCACCGACCACTGGACCATCCGTCGGAGCGAGATATGCTGACACGGGTCCCTCCGTAACGTCAGAAGAACGGGAGAGGCAATCCGATTTGGAGATTTTACGCTCGTTCGCCTCAAAGGATCTTAAAATCAAAACTAGAAAAAAAGAGTCCACCGGGCCGGCGAGTTAGTTAGGCGATGAGCCGTCGTAGATATCAATGTTTATGGCCTGTACAAACTCAATTGGCGACTCCCTCCTAGAAGGTCCCACTCCCCCAGGCCAATTTATGGCCAAGCAACTCCCACCTGCGCCATTGGCGATGGCTTCTGTCTGCCGAAAGAAAGTGGTTTGAAAAGTTACCCCAATTGACGGTTTTGCCTTTAGCCATTCTGGTCAACGCCCCTGCCCCCACGAAAGGCATCGACCTCCAGCTGAAGTCTCTCAGAACCGGACGGACCAAATGGTGCGAGGAATGGAACCTTGAATGGAAACCTTCTCGCAATGGGACCAGCATCTAGGATTACATCTTTCTCGGGTGAGAGCCACAATGGAGCCACAACCAGTAGAAAAGTGGGGAATAAACTAGCGTATCATTGCGAATCCTATAACTGTTGAAATCCCCGAACCGACAGCCCCACTGTTTGATCGCTGTAGTTCGCAGATCCTTCTAAGACCTCGAGCTAGACATTACCCAGAAAGGAAGACTCCGGGGAACCGACACTTCTCCATGTGGAGCATACTCCGTTGTATCCCCACGTTGCAGGACTAGCGTACTTTCCTCCGTGGACCATATTCAGAGAAAAACAAAATATCGATCAGGTATACTATACGCAGGAGTAGACCTAACAGCATTCCCGAAGCACGTCATACATACTCCTAAACGGCCGGCTTCATAAGCCCAAAAGCATCACGAGATATTCGAAATGTCCGTCTCGTGTGTTGATTGCCCGGGTGTCCATTCCTCCCCCTTCTCGAATTCTGAAAATTGTAGCCCCACGAATCCAACGTGAATACCACTCGAGCCCCCTTAGAACGTCAAACACTCCGAATCAGTGAAGGATACAGGTTTTCTCGGATCTTATTTTAACCCCAAGTCTTGCATGACGGAGAGAACCTCCTTCTTCTGCACGAAGAAAAAACCTCTCCCGCTGGAAGAGTATTATGGATGAATCCTTCTCGGCAAGAAGTCTCCAAATTACCACATGCCGATCTCCGGCACGACATTAAAACCCCCCCCCAACTTTCTGGAAATCAATAGGGCAGTCAAGACCAGTTGCTCAATCCCTCCTTCTCAGAATACAGCCCCAAATCCTGTCTCGGCAGCAGCCAGAATAAAGACGTTTTGTCAAGCGGACGGAATCTGGTAGCACCCCGTTGACCTCCAAGCAGCGGTTCTGCATTGCCGGTCCCCAACGTAACTTGCGCGCCGTCTTCCAGTCGCGTTGGGCGTGCCTGGCACCAGAACCCCTATGATACCAGAAACCCGGACGAACGTGGAACCTAATCTATCTTTAGGCCAAGCTCACACACAAGGCACCGGCCGGGTAGGTACCTGATGGATCATGAGTCCCCGTGCACTGCCTAAGAATAAGCAGCTTTTCGCCAACTCTACAGATGCGTACCGTACAAACACTAATGAAGTTCCCGCAATCCCGATCCAGTGAACAAACTCCGAACGATGTCTCACGATCAAAGTCCACCTTTCTGGCAGCATCAAACGGGGAAGAAACGCACCTAGGCCTGCCTCTCCCACGCACCTAATGAGATCGTCCCGACGCTAGAACAAAACTTTTCCTCTAAGTGGTTCCGGCTTGCCATAGAGCATACTTCGCTGCCGACGCGGTTCAGTTCTTGCTCTTAAGTGACCCTCCTCTTCATCGGTTCCCACCTTCTGAGGTTTTAGAGCGGAATAGAGAATGCCTGAACACTGGAGCCAGGTGAACGCCGAGCGATGATCGAGCAATCTTTCCTTGCGAACTCCTTCCTCCTCTCCGCGAACCTTACATCATTACGAGTAGCTAAGATGTTTTTTCGTTAGGGAGGAACAGGGCTCTTGCGCCAGCGTCGTTTACCCTGACTGACAGACCCTTCTTGAATGTAGCGCAGACGCATTGTTCCATGCAGCTCCGTAGCCAGGTAACGGAATTGAAACCGCATTTGTCCACCCACAAAAGACTCGCCCGGACTCAGGCTCAAAGCGCTCGCGAGTGCGCGTTCCGCTCCTCGAAGACGGTGCGAAATTCCTGTGGAAGTCGTGGAGGCCGCAGTCACAGTCCCTCTGTCCCAAGGTTCCCCAACCAGGGCCTCCCGGTAAGTAAACTCACAACAAAGCCACCTTAGACCTCGCCGAGGGAAACTGTTCCGCCAGCAGCGTCCACGTCATATGAACTGAGTAATACGAAAAAACCCGCGCAGACGTGGATCCACCTCAAAGCTGGAGGGTAAGGACCGAATTTGGGTCCCCCACGTGGCCAAGGCTGTAATGTTGACAGCCTCAGTTGGGCTGACCTGCTGCGATGCAAAAGCTACGCATCAGGCTGACGGCCCAACTCTGACCTTGTTGGCGATTTGTTGAGATTGCTCATCAAACGTCTAAATCCGCGATGCTTAGAGGGCTCCTTGACGGATCATGGCTGGATCCAACTGTAATGTTGGTAGTATCCCCACCAACCGCTAGCTAAAAATGATAGTTAAGCCACGCCAAAACGAATCGATGTAAGCCCCCTGTCTCCAAGCCCCCCCAAAGCGGATGGACTTGCTGCGGCGAGCAACCAGGTCGTCCCCCCCTACGGACTTGCTTGCGTGCACGAGTCAGCGGGGGCATATCTAGGCCCAAATCTAGTCGAGCAGCTGCAGGTCAGACACCAAAGTTCGTGGTCGTGGTCACAGAATGTCGGGGCAGCGGCAGAAGTTCAGAGTGCAAGAAACGTACAAAGGTCTGTACACGAAAGGCGAGAATACACTTTGAACCTTTTAGCTAAGGCACAGGCAAACATAGATTCCACAAGGAGTATTAGACTACCTTAAGTAGAGAACTCCAGCAATTAGCCATTAACGGGAACGCGGCCCTTTTAGAATCCTCGATAACAGCCCGCAGCGCTCGCCTTAACACAGCGCACGCCCCCCGCCCGGGGCCAAAGAAAAAAAAGGGACGCGACCACAGATCAGGTAGTATCCCTGCACAGCAGCCCCCCGGCTCGTCCCAGCGCCACGCGCACCCACCCTGTACCCCCGGTACAGGGCACGGTGCGCCCAGCGGCCCACGGCCGGACGGAGGGGCCTGACATATTGACCCTCCAGCCAATATTGAATATAATTAGATTGCATTGAATCGCAGCATATGATGCGCTATGGAATGTCTCTATTGGGGTGAATGTCCTTAATATGCTCCAGGTGCATCTCCAAAACTTCACAGTTTTCTCCACCACTTATACTAGACGTGAACAAATGCTAAATAAACTCAATTAGATGTTTTACAATAAAGTAATCTCTTAATGAAAGATCCCCTTAACTTACGTTAAGAATGTTTGGATCGCTCTAACCCATTTTGGCAAGGTTTACTATTGCCACTTATAACATGCCATGTCCAGATTATCCAGTCAATCCCTCCTCTTGCATCAGTGGACTATTTATGATCTCCACCTTACTCTAACCCGTCTATAGTAAAAGAAATTTTTGATTGTAGTAAAGGAGTAGTAGATGAGTGAACCCAAAAAAGGCAGTTTGAGTTGAACAGGGAACGGAACGTTGGTTCAAGAGTTCAGTCAAACTCAACTTGAACCCGCATAAAGTCATGAGAAAAATGTGCGGTTTAAACTGATATTGGAACAACTTAGTGAAAAACATGTTTGTCTCTAAGATGACAGAAAATAACTGAAAGCAAAAGAGTCATATCCGTTCATCGAACTGAAAATATACCTCAAGCAAGGCTGAGGCCCCTAAAGAAGTCACTTAGCTGCTGCTACCAACCCTGCAATCCCGAGGGCCCAAAAGCCTCTATAACACATAAGAAGACATTGGTATTGGAAATGGAACATGGTAATTGGCAGGAGCCCCATTTCACTTTTTGCACCAGGGCCCAAGAACTTCAAGTTAACCTTGCAGGCTGGACTAGATTAGACGGCTGTACCATTGGTGGCAGCGAGAACATGGCAATGGGGAACAGAGAGGTTCCTGTTCGACTAGATTAGACGGCAGTACCATTGGTGGCAGCAAGAATATGCCAATGAGGAACAGGAGGTTTCCCGGTTCACAGATTAGACGCAGTACCATGGTGGCAGCGAGAAAACATGGCAATGGGAAACGCAAGTTTCGGTTCAAACAAGATTAGGGGTTGGGGGGGTCAGCCCATTGGTGGCAGCGGAGAACATGCAAAGGGGAGCGGCCAGGTTCCGGTTTGAAATAAATTAGAGGGCGTACCTTGGTGCAGCGGAATATGCAAAAGGGCCATGGGGATCATGGAGGTTCCGGTTCGACTAGATTAGATGCCATACAGCAGCCAGTCCGCCAGTCAGCCTTCTGTGTACCAGGTGTAGGAGCAGAAGAAACGCTTTACTCCAACCATCCCAAAGCAAAAAACCTGAAATGTCGGCATTGCCAGGCTTTTGGGCCCTTTGGGAAAATGTTGCCTTTGCTGGTGGCCCAAAAGATGAATTCACCTACGTCATGGCCCTGGATGTCCCCACAAATTAGTTTGCCGAGCGGCATTTCTTCATACAGAAAAGCTGTCCTCCCCTGGCCGCCACATTGCAGAAAAGTCTTCTGCGCATTGGCTGATCTGTGTTCAACAAAGTCCATCTCACTACAGACACATGGACTAATAAACATAGTCAAGGGCGTTACATCTCACTGACTGCTCACTGTCTGAGTTGGGTGGCTGACAGTGCCTCTGTTGATGGGTCTCGGATGAGAGGTAGCATTACGTGCCAAGAGAAACTAGGCTGTTCTCAAATTAATTTGTCTTGGAGACAGTCAACACACAGGTCAAGAGCTGTGGACAGCCCTGCGCACCCAGACCAACCAGTGGCTGGATGCTAAGAATCTGGTGCAAGACAAGGTGATGTGCGACAACAGGAGAAATCTCCTTGCTGCCCTTAAGATTGGTAGACCTATGCACATCCTTTGCCTGGCACATGTCATGAACCTGGTTGTGTAGAAATTTCTCAAGCACTACCCAGGTCTTGATTGTCTGCTGAAGAAGTCTGGAGGTCTTAACTCACATTTCCAGCATTTGCACTCTGCTTCGGAACAACTGGCAGCGTTGCAGAGTGATCTGATATGTGATGTGGCAACACGCTGGAATTCCACCTTCCACATGCTCCAGCAGAGTAATTACATTATGCAGTATGAAATGTCACATGGCCTGACTAGCAGTGGTGCGGACCTGGGGGTGTTTACCCATAGAGACTGGATACAAGTCAAGGATATCTACCATCCTTGACAGTTTTGAAGAACGGATAGGGTACCACCAACCGTCGGTCACTGGGCCATGCCTCCGGTGAACCCGGTCGGACCGTCACGTGGTACAGCCTGCCTTGGTCCCAGACCACCCCTGCGGTGTCTGAGTCCAAGGGTGGCTGTGCCGCCTGCTCCTTGAGACCTTTCAGGTTATCGTCAGCCGCTAACGCTGCCTGAAACTCTCAACAAGACATGGCCAGAATGGATAAGACTGCCACGTCATCTGTCTGTTCCCTAGGACCTATCTCCTGGCCCTCGCCTACCCTGGCACTTACCTGATCCGTTGGGAGGATACCGTCGGGCCCTGAGGGCCTCTTGGCTCCTGGAACTCCAACTGCGCGTGACAGCGGCCACGACCGCTGCAACCGCTGGTGGGGCTCCCTCCCCCTCGGCGTCTATATAAGTCACTAGTCTGCTTGGCCTAACCTGGCCCTCTGACATCCTGTTCATGAGGAGACCCTGCTCTGTGGCCTTTCCAGGGAGCCCTGCCTCCCCTGCATGCTGCCCCACCACAGCTGTCTGCCCTCTGTTTGTCCCCTCTGATGCCGCACCAGAGGACAACAAATCCCAGCAGGCTTGCTGGACACATCCTGCTGCCCTATCTCCTCTTCACAGGATGGAGAGGAACACACCATATCACCCACCCCCATACTCCCCTCAGTATGTATGTTAACAGCATTGTCCACATTATTAACAGGGTTGGATGACACATTACACATTACAGTCGGGATGATGCCCCTGTCAAAATAATTGTTCTGGTTATATTTTTACTGGAACAAGCATTAAGCACTCTGTGGAAGCAGGTTCCAGGAGTGATGGAGGAAGAGGAGGATGAGAATGAGGCAGACACAGAGGTGTACTCACCAGAGGATGTAGAAGACCTGACTTTTTCGCAATATTATAGGTCTTCTTTAGGCAGTGGTTCAAGGTCGACGGTGGGTGCAGGATGGCAGTCCAGCTCACAGAGTAGAGCGCATAAGGCTTGCCAGGGCTCTGGTGACAGTCAGGATGAGAAAGTGGAGGAGGATGAGGAGGCAGGACACCACCGGTACTGATTACCCTTCAGTGGTAAGAGGTTGGTACAGATTACAGGAGGACGAAGAGGAGGAAGATTTTGTTAGTGCCCCTCAAGCCTGATGCTTGGGAGATCCCAGCAGCATCTCACACGCGAGTGCTTGGATGCTACATTACCTGCAACATGATCCACGCATCAAGGTAATAAAAATGAACAGCGATAACTGGGTGGCCACCTTCCCTTTATCCTTGGTACAAGACAAAAGTGAGCACTTTCCTTCCACTCACAAAAGTTGACAGTAGAATGCAGAATTGTGATATAGTGATTGTGAGGAAAATTCACTCATATGACTGTCATCTCTCCTTCAACTTCATAACTAGTCAGATCTGACAAACGGCCCCAGCTCCCAGGAAAGCCCCTAATTAATTAACACCAGCTCAGACCATTGTAAATTGCCCTTCTTAGGAAGCTAGCAAGCAGGAGGTTGACCCCTCAAAAGGATCCCCTTTTCAATTAATTTGCACCTGAAGACACATGTGCACTCTCCAACCCAAGAACAAAGACTTTAATGGAACCAAAACCCGATCAGCGGCCTCGAAATTTCATAAAGATTTATAGGCGATCCGTTCATAACTGGTCTATGGCGGCTTCATATCTCCCATGTTAGCATGAGGCAGGGGGACCAAGAAATCCAGAACTGGACTTAGGGAGTCCATAGGATAGGGGTGTCTGATATCCGGGCGTAGCCTAGGTCCAGCCAGTTGTGATGTGACACCGGTCGGTTCTGTGCCAAAGTGTGTGTTATGGCCATTTTTTGGGTTTTTCAGTCAGAAATTGCATGGCCGGAATGGGGGAGGAGT